>QRFJ01006020.1:0-30961 GCA_006176705.1 Cocos nucifera | reverse complement strand
CAAACTACTTTGGGTGTGGAGAGGAGAGGGAGAAGATGGTCTTGGCATGGAGGAGGAGGAGAGAGGCAACCTTGGGGCATGGAGAATTGTATTTTTTTTTACTCTTTGAGTTGGGCGTAGGGTCTTATTTATAGACTATGCGTGATCCAACTCCTCTTCTTTCCAATCAATCACAACCCTTTATGAAATCATATCTAAATCTGACCAGTGGGAATAGAGTCCCTTGGATTCATCCTTAGATGGTGCCTAAGATTAGTCAAACTTGGTTCTTAGAAGAAGTCTAATCAGAATCCAAAAAGGAGATGGAGTCCCTATCCAACAGGAACTCCTAGACGCCTCCAGCTTGGGCACACGCCAAGGGTGGCGTGCGCCCTCCTCCTTACCAGTTTCTAGCAGGGGGACAAGCCCCCACGAGCTTTCCAATGGGTGCATGACACATGGACAGAAGTCAAAGTATCAATGGTCAATATTTGACCAGTCAAAGGTCAACTTTTGACCAAAGTCAAAGGATGAGAAATGACAGGTAACCAAAAATGGTAGGTATTGTCTTACAAAATAAGACAACCCTTTTCTAATCTGGACAGGCTCCAGTCAGACCAAGTGAAGGCCTCCGATTGAGCGCAAATTTTTTTGGCTCAGTCAGGATAACTATTTATGATAGAAAAAGAAGAACGTTAGATTCAATCGAGTGCTAGCATGATTTTCTTGAACCTAATTGAATCTCATTTAGATCAATTGAACTGGATTAGTTCAATTGATCATCACCAAATTCAGACCCTTGTTTGTGTGACTCAATTAGGTTTAGTTCTGTATGGTAATGGGATATGTCATGATATCTATCATCGACATCATCCAAACTCCTTTCGATGGATCAGAACTCTTCTAATTCGATTAGCTAGAATGATCGATCATCTAAATCATTCTAATTACTCCCAAAATCCACTAATATCACCTAGTAGTATATGGTGGCAACCCATCAAAGCTGAATGAAAACCTCTTGGTGCAGCTACCTGTGTGATTAACTTCTTCTATCTTGAGCCCCGATCAAATTAGGGTTTAGGTGAACTCGTCAAACCCTAATCTCTATCATATGATGTAATCATTCGATTCAAGTTCGATGCAAAAATCTAAATAGAAACTCTTTCTATTATTTTACTCTACCATGGCCATGGGCTTCTGAACTTGATTCTCATGATCATCATAGGGCTGCTCCTTTACCACCGAGGTAGATAGATTCCATCTTGATGCAATCCAGTTCCTATAATGAACATGCTATAGCCAACATACACTTTAGGGTTTCGGATGGCTAGGAGATCGGGTTATGGTGTAGTCAAACTATAACACCCTCAAGGTGAACTACCAATGCACCTCAGGTCAAAAAACCAGACACACCACTGTAGCATCGAGTCAGTCATTGATGAGAAGGTAGACTTCCTAATGACTACTCGAGGTGGTCACGCTCAGTGCCCTCGTTCTCTAACGAGTATCTGTATTTTTGCTCCGATGTCTCCACACTGTAGACTCAAGACTTATCTACTAAAGAGAAGCGATTGTACATCAACTTTTTGGATCAATCATCATCCTCATGATGATCCTATGGTCGGGAGCATTTTATGAGTTAATAATGATTATTCATGTCTTAAATTTTCAACTCTTGAAAATATGAATTATCATTACCATTAAGTTAAAGGATGTATCACAGACACTAAATACACATATGTGATAGAAAATAATCTATTTTATTGATAATAGTCAAAATTATAATTTTGCCCCTAGAAGTGTATTATAAGTGTCAGCCAATTCTGGCTTCTAGGACATATATATCTAACAACTACCTCCTCTACCTCAAAAATCAACTAGGATTTTCCATCCTTCTGAAAGGTACTTTGGTACTATTTTAGAAGATGTTGAAGAAATATTTTTCATGAAAAATGGGGTTCATAGTGATGATCCTAAGACCTAAGATGAGGTGATATCAGATATCGACTCTGAAAAATGGTTAGAGGCATGAGGTCAGAAATTGACTTAATGCACTAAAACTAAGTTTGAACCTTGGTAGATCCACCTGAAGGTATTGTATCTATTAGGTATAAATGAATCTATAAGAGAAAGATAGGTGCTGATGGAAATGTAGAGACATTCTAGGCTCGTACTGAAAGGTTATAGTCAATGCGAAGGCATTGACTATCAAGATACCTTTTTACCAGTAGCCATGATTAAATCCATCCACACATTGCTTGCTATTGGAGCCTATTTTGATTATGAAATATGGCAAATGGACATGACAATGACATTCTTAAATGAATATCTTGAGGAAAATATCTATATGGAATAGCCGCTTGGTTTCACATCTAGTGATGGTGATCACAAGGTATGCAAGATCCATATATGGACTTAAGCAAGTATCTTGGAGCTGGAATGCTTATTTCAATGATGTGATCAAATCATTTGATTTCATCAAAAAGAAGGAAGAGTCCTGTGTTTTCAAGAAAGTCAGTGGGATCGCTGTTGTCTTCCTTGTACCATACATGGATGACATCATCCTAATTGGGAATGATATTTTCATGCTGACCACGATCAAAATATAGTTATCTAAAGAGTTCTCTATGAAAGACCTAGGAGAAGCATCCTTTATTCTAAAAATTAAGGTCTATAGAGATAGACCGAATATGATGCTAGGACTTTCACAGAAGATGTACATAGAGGAGGTGCTAAAGAAATTTACCATGGAAAACTCTAAAAGAGATTTAGTACCCTTTAGACATGGCATTTATCTCTCCAAGAAGATGTTCCCTAGTATACCTGAGGAGATTGAAATCATGAGCAAGATCCCTTATGCTTCAGCAATAGGAAGCCTCATGTATGCCATGCTATGTACATGATCTAATATTGCCCATACCGTGAGTGTCACGAGAAGGTATCAATCGAATCCAGATGAAGAGTATTGGACTTCTGTGAAATGTATCCTTAAGTACTTAAGAAGGACTAAGGATATGTTTCTAATCTTTGGTAATAGAGAACTCCAGGTCCAAAGGTTTACAGACTCAGACTTTAATTATGTCCGACATAGATGATCGAAAGTCAACATCTGGTAGTCTATTTATGTGCAATGATGGTACTATTAACTAGAAGAGTTCCAAAAAAATAATGATAGCATATTCCATCATGGAAGCAAAGTACATCATTGCGTTGGAGGCTATAAAGGAGGCATTTTGATATAAGAAGTTCATCGCAGAGCTTGGAGTAATGCCATCGGATGCCATCCATCTGTACTAAAATAATAATGGTACCATAGCCCTTGCTAAGGAGCCAAGATCTCAACAAAAATCCAAGCACATCGAGCGGTGATTTCATCTGATCCGAGATTACCATAAGAAGGGATACTTCAAGATCAAGAGAGTCGACACCGTAGACAATGTGACTGATCCACTAACAAAGCTGTTAGGATAGTAGAAGATCAAAGCCCACCTTAAGAAGATGGAACTTAGATTTATAGCCAATTGACTTTAGATCAAGTGAAAGTTTGTTAGATGTGTGCTCTAGAAGTCAGATTGGCTAACACTTGTAATACACTTCTAGGGGCAATTTTATAATTTTGATTATAAAGTAATAAAATAATTATTTTCTATCATAGTGTATATTTAAACTATCTGTGATACATCCTTTGAGTTAATGATAATGATAATTCATATTTTCAAGAGTTGGAAATTTAAGTCATGAATTCTCATAATTAACTCATAAATTGCTTCTAACCATAGGATCATCATGAGGATGGTGATCGATCTGAAAGATTGTTGTATGATTACTTTCTTAGAGTAGATGAGTCTTAAGTCTATGGTGAGGAGACATCAAAGCGAGAGTATAAGTATTCATTAGAGAATGAGGGCGCTGAGCTTGACCACCTCCTCGAGCAGTCATAAGAGAGTCTACGTTCTTGTCGATGACTTGCTTGATGCTGCAGTGGTGCATTTGGTTCTTTAACCTGAGGTGCATCGATAATTCACCTTGAGGATGTTATAGTTTGACTACATCATAACTTGATCTTCTAGCCATTCTAAATCCTAAGGTGTATGTTGGCTATAACATGTTCGTTGTAGGAATTGAATTACACCAATAAGGGATCTATCTATCTCGGTAGATGAAGAGTTGTCCTATGATAATTATCAGATTAAGTTCATAAGCCCATAGCCATGTCAATGTGATGATGATAGAAAGACTTTCCATTAGGGTTTCGCATAGGACTCGAATCGAATGGTTAATTTATATGATGGATATTGGGTTTGATGAGTTTACCTTAATCCTAACCCTATCGGGGCTCAAGTCAAAAGAATCAAATCACATAGGTAGCTGCATCGAGAGGTTCGCTTTTGGTTCTAATGGATTGCCACCATATACTGCTAGGTGTCACTAGAGGATTTTGAGAGCAATTAGAATAATCTTGATGATCGATCATTCTAATTGTGTGAATCAAAAAAGTTTTGATCCATCGAAAGGTATTTCGATGATGAAGATCGTGACATGTCTCATTATCATATAAAATTGAACCTAACTGGATCACACAAAAAAGGGTTTGGATCTGGAAGTGATCAATTGAGCTAACCCAATTCGATTGATTTGGATTAGATCCAATTAGGTTCAAGGAAATCGTGTTAGCACACGATTGAGCCTAACATTCTTCTTCTATAATCAATTTGGTTCATCTCGACTAAGCCAAATTGGATTTGACTTATTCAAGAATCTTGAGAAGGTTTCTCTTAGTTTGACTAGAGCTTGTCCAGTTTAGAAAAGAGTTGTCTTAATTCATCAGATGAATAAAGACAATACTTGTTAATTCCTATCACCTATCATTTCCTGTTTCAGACATTAGTCAACTATTTACCCCATAACCTTGGACTAAAGGCCACTTGTCATGTGGCTATTGGAGAGCACCTGGGGCGTGTCCCTTGCTAAATGTGCACCTAGAGTGGGTGCACATTTAGCTTGGGCATGCACCTAAGAGATAAGAGGCTGGAGTCCCATATAGATGGGATTCCAGGGTTACTTGATAGCCTTAAACACTTAGGCACTAAACTCCCTGGGTTTATCCAATGTTGGTGCCAACTTAGGAGGATTCTAAGGGGCTCTAATCTGATATGATTAGATGACATCACCCCACCAATCAGATTTAGATCTGATTGAATAAAGACCTCTGATTGGCTGAGGTGATGTGGCACTGCATGGCGCAGCGAGGTCTATTTAAATCCTATCTGCGCCTATGGTTCTTTTGCTATGCCAGTCCACCATGCCCCAAGGCTGTCCCGCATCTCCTCCATGCCATCCTTTGATTCTCTCTCTCCCTTCTCCACATCTAAGGAGTTGGGCACAAATCCAGCAAAAGTTCAGGGAGCATTGGCACCCAGATCAAGAAGAAGATAACGTGATTTTGAGAGACAACTGCTGCTTCTTCAAAGAGAGTTTTGAAGAACTTTTATATCATATCTAGATTTGATCTTCAGAGCCTTGATTCATAAGGAGAAGACCTCTAGATTCTGCTTAAGTGAATTCTAGTAGAGGCTACATGCGTGCATGGCTTGATTTAGAAACTCAAGAGCGTCAGGATCATCGTCAGGATAATCGGATTACCCTAATCAGGTAGCAATGGTTGTTTTCTTATTTAGATTTAATTTTTATTTTTTAATATTAGATCATCATGATTAGATCTGAGAACTCTTAGATCTGATCAAATCATTTAAAAATTTTTTAGACAAATCCACCCCAGATCTGATCATATCTGGACGATCCTACGGTCGAGAGTAGAGATTTTTTTTCATATAGATCACTTGGACCAAGTCAAAATAGGAGTCCTAGTATGACTAGGATTCACTATTCCTGACGCGATTGAACCCTCACACCCCCCTACCCCTTTTTCTTTGTTTTGTTCATGGGAACCCCTCTTTCCTAGGTCTTGATGCATGCCCCCCCTTGCTTCCATTCTTTCTTACATGGAAGTTTGTTAGTGGACCAAGTTAAATAAGGCTATTTGGTTTGAAATCAATCTCTATTTGATAGAGTTTGATACAATCAAAACTCTATCTCTTTTTGCCACCAACCATCCTTATTATTTCCTAGTTCTTTTGTGGAAAAGAGGAGGATTTTGTGTGCCTATTTTCTGGTGGTCCATGGCAGAAAAATTGGAGGGCGCACCCGAGAGTTGGACTCCCCATATGTTGCCATATTTGGACATACCTTTTCTAGGTATTTGACCTAGACAAGGAGTGTGTCCTAACTCTCTATTTAAAAGGTCTTTGGCCCTAATTTTTTTAGAGATTCTAAAGCTTAAAGAGGGGTTCTTGGGCATGGAAAGAGTTGGAAGAGAATGGCTTAGGACATTGGATTTGTAGAGACACCAATCAAGGTGTCTAGGTGAGAGAACAAAGAAGAAGAAGAGGATCTTCTTCTAAGGTTTTCTTCTAAATCTCTTCCTCCATCTTTTGTGAGTGTTTGAGAGATGTCTTAGCATCACAAACCTTTTTTCTCATCTTCTGAAAGTTGAAGAGTCCAAGTCTTGAAGAAGAAAGATCCAGATCGACCGTCAAAGAAGAATCATCACAGTACTAGCATAATGTGTTGATTTTCGGACATCGAATTTCTAATCAGAGATCGAGGGCTCATGTTGACATCTTATAGAGGCTAGACATATGTGCAGCTTGGAGCATCAACCTCAACCCTAGATCAGTGAGTTAGAAAGTCTAACTTGCAAAGGTAATAAAAATCTGATCTCTTACTTATATGTCTAGATCTAATCTAGAGTAGTCTGTTGTTGATATGATCAACATTTAGTTTTCTAATATTTTAATTTTTGATTTAATAGAATGCTTTAATCATGTAATAGGATCATAGATCTATGATTTTATATTATTTTAATCATAAATTAATGAGATTAATTCATCTCTTTCGCTATAATTTTGAAAGAGTTTTAAAAGCTAATCCTAGAATTCTAGATCTGTTTCCTTCACCCTTATCTTCTGTGAGGAATATTTTTTCTACATCCTCTATAAGCATATCCAAGTACCTTTTAAGATGATGGGAGATCCTACTAGACTTATGAGGTAGAGGAGGTATGACTTCTTTCAGCTCAGTATCAATGGGTTCGATAGGATCGTGAGCTCGTTGCTCTTTAGAGACTTTCTCTTCGAGCTCAATTAACCTTCTATTGCCACCATTCTAGATAAGCTATTTTTTAAGAAATATGGCATGTCAATTTAGAATCATATTATGATTATCTAAAAAGTAAAAGTAGTATCCTATTGACTTTTTAGGATACTCCATAAAGTGAGCTTTCATAAATCTAGTCTCTAACTTGTCCGCCATCTATCTTTTGGCAAAGCTTGGACATTCCCAAATCTTGAGTTGACTGAGACTCAATTTCTTACCATATCATATCTCATAGGATGTAGTAGGAATGGATTTAGAGAAAACTTAATTTAATAAATAAATTGATGTTGATAAGGCATATCCCTAAAGATATTAAGGATAAGTCAATAAAGCTCATCATGGACTAGACCATATCTAATAGGATCCTATTCCTCCTTTTGGATACCCCATTGAGTTGAGATGTACCAGGAGGTGTCCATTGCAAGACTAAATATTTTTCTTAAGATAACTTAGAAATTCTCCATTAAGATATTCTCCTCCTCGATCTGATTAAAAAATCTTAAGAGATTTTTCTATTTACTTTTCTACTTTATTTCTGAATTTTTTGAACTTTTCAAAGGCTTCAGACTTGTATCTCATAAGAAACATATGCTCAAACCATGAGAAGTCATTGATAAAGGTGATGAAGTAGTGATAACCATCCCTAGCTTGCACTTCAAATGGCCTACATATGTCCATGTGTACCAAGGCAAGTATCTACGTGGTCCGATGCGTGCTAATCTATAGCTATGGCAAGTGCACCAATCGATCAAGTAATAAAGTAAATAAGTAGAGTATCATTCCTAGAGGATTGAAAAATAAGTACTGAAAAGCTCTTTTCTATGCTTTATTTAGAAGACCGATTTATGAGAATAAGAAATTAAAGAACAAAATAAAAAAAATAATGAAAAATTTTAAGGAAATAGAGAGAGTGTAATTATTAGGGTTTTAAACTTAAGAGCAATATGTTACTAAGGCAATCGAGTTCACCAACTCGGTCAATACAATATTTGGGTTATTAGATTAATTTTATTTAATGTGACGGTGGAATTTTCTAGTTCATTCACTATCCTTTGGTCCAAGCGTAGTAAAACTATCAATATTTATTAATTATACTTTGGTTCAAGTGTAATTTAAATAAATATTAATGCATTAAGTTTTGTGAAATCCTCTAATTAAAATATGGTGCGTCCAAAGCGTACTAAAATTTCTACATGCATATGAATTCTAATTTGATTCATAATACAAGGTATATAATCAAGAAGTAATAACATAGATGTACTTGGTCCGTAACATCTATGTTCATCAGGTCAATTAGAAGATGGCCAGTAATCTAAAAGCATTAAGATCAGATTTATATACTCCTCATGAATAAAATTTAAAATTAAAAATAAGTCACACTGAATATTGCATCAAAAGAGTGGCTACACCTTAGCCTTAGTAAAAGAAAATTTAGTTCATGATAACAAGTTCAAAAACAGCAAATAAAATAAAAAGCATAAAGAAATTAGACTGTTTGATTGCTAAAATTGATTGTCCATTGCTCTTGGTGTGGAAAACTTGGTGAAGAAGAAGAGAGGCTCCTTGATCGATGTTCTGATTGTCAGAAGAAGAAAAGAAAAAAAATTTAAAAGCCCTTCCTTTTCTCTCAAAAATCTCTCTTCTCTTTCTACCTCTCTCCTCTCTTTCTCTTCTTTTTCTTTTTTTTTTCACTGTCTCCCTTCTTTTTCTCTTCAGCAATAACAGACCTTTTTATAGGTTGAGAGGTGGATTTTTCCATCAAAATTCTATTGAAATTAGGTTTAAAACTCTCAAAATAACTCAAAAAGAGTCCTAGACCAATTCTAACCGTTGGATGTTGATCAAACGGTCCAAAAATCACTCAAAAGTCATCTTAAAATCCCAAATCAAGTTGGAATTCATTTGGACCGTTGGATCAGCCTTGAAGATCAAATCTAGGCCGTTAGATCATGCATAGAGAAGCCTCTGATTCTTAGTTTTAAAGTCGGGATGAATCTCAGCCATTGGATCTCGATCGGGAGCTGCATCTGCCATTCGTTAGCACATGCATTTTGGCCGTCCGATCAAATCCCAGTGAAAGGCACCCATTGGATTAGACAAAATTCTTAAATTACCCTTTATAGACCATGCACGAGCCTGGTGTTGCATGGACCGCCGCATTCTTCAGTCAATCGGACCGTGCTTCTCCATGTAAAATCCTCGAAATGCCCTCCAAATGGTCCACTGTGCGCCGTAAAAAATGCTGATGTCAGCTTGGGATCAGCGTTGCATCAATGGGTCAGTCTACTAGGTGTGGTCAGACTGGGCGATCTGCTGAGCCAATTTTTCTGAACCAGTTTGAACCGAGCTGGCTTTTTTTTTTTGAAATTCAATTTCGAGCTCGTTTGAAGTCCGTTTTGATTGAAATTTATTTCATCTGAATCAGAAAAATAAGATCTTCATATTGGTGGCCTTCTTTTCTACATAAAATTAACAAAAATATCAATTTCAAAAAAATAAATTAATTTATTTTATAATTTAATACTTTTATTAGTATATTTTTACCACTTATCACACCCCCCAACTTAGTCATTGCTAGTCCCTTAGCAATGTTTTATTTAATATCATGTTTCAATAAGATTATCCATCACAAAGATAAAATCTAGGACTAAAGATCAAAAAGTTTAGAAAATACTGCTAACTAAGCATTGAGCTTCAGAAGCAAATTTTTCAGTCAATACAATTAAAAACTTTCTTAGAGTACATCAAAGATCTATAGCACTTATGTTCGTGATGACTAACTTTAGCATTTCAGTGTTAAATTAAAAGAACAAAAGTATCCTCTCTTATCACCTATTTTGGTCAATTTTCTATACATTCTCAATTTTATACTCATGAATTAAGGTAGCTTTCACACTGCCCCCCTTTTTCTTTTTTCTTTTTTTTGGCTGTGTTGAGCATCCTGACCTTTCCTTCACCATTTTACGTGAATTTTCATACTTGACCTAGGTGCAGAGATCCAGTTACTAGGCTTTGGGCAATCCACATATACTCTATTTTTTGCACTTTATTTTTAGGCAGGTAGCTCTTTCCTTAAATTCAAGTTTCTTTGATTAGAATGTATATTAATTACCAATTTTCAGTGATAATTGAATCCTCAGTTGGCCTTATAATCAATACCTACTTTGCCTTGTTAGTATGCATGTGCAATTAGAAGTGCTAATAGTCTTTTAATGACCTAAGTAGGCTGCTAAAAGTTGACCAACTAATCTACTTCTTTAATTCGTTACATTCATTAGCAAATAATTCTATCATTTATCACTTATTCAGTCTATCTTGCTCAAGATTTTCTTCTTGACACATGATTTCTTTTTACCTTATTCTACATTGTCTTAAAGGAAAAAGAAAAATAAAGGGTGCAATAAAGGATAGGAAGGAATACACTTGATTTGGTTCAGTCTGATTCTTTAAAGCTTTAGAAGTTTGCTTGAGCTCTCATTGAATTTTTTCTGCAAAATTGAAAATACAAACCAAAGTAGTAAAAGAGCAATAATAAATTATTGAAAAATAAAAGAAAAGAAAAATAATCAAAACTAAAAAAAAAAGAAATAACCTATCTAATAGTTTTGATTTATAGTCTTCAGCTTGACTTTCTTTGAGTTCTAAAGTGGATCTTGTAATTGAAATGCTTCCTTCTCCTTTTCAAAACTTTCATTAATGTAATTTTTCAGCCTGTGACCATTTACCTTGAAGGTACCTTTTGATTCATCAAAGATCTCTACTGCTCCATATGAAAATACCTTAGTAATTGTATAGGGACCTGATTGAAGAACCTTATAAGCTATTCTAGTTGGGCCGAAATGTCCTCCTGCCTCTCGATCATGACAATGATGCAGAATTTTCTTCATTTCTTCCTCTGGAATGCATCTTCTAATGACCTAGTCTGAAGAACACTTATACAAGTAGGATTTATCCCAGAAATAATGTTTAACAATAGATAAGAACCTCTTCTTTTGTTGAAAAGAAAAACCAAGTGGAAAAACCTTACCAACCAAGTAGTTAATAATATCAGCATACCATGGAAACGTTCTACCTGATATAGCATAGAGGCATTCATTTGAAAATTCCTCCTTGATAGGGCAAATATCTAATTCGTTCTGTATGATTTTTTTCAGTCTGGAAAGGTGGTCAGCAACTGAATTCTCTATGCCCTTCTTGTCCTTGATCTCCAAATCATACTCTTATAGCAAAAGAATCCATCTGATCAATCTAGGTTTTGCATCTTTCTTAGTAAGAAGATACTTTAGAGCTGCATGGTTGGTGTATATAATAACTTTAGATAAAATAAGATAAGAATGAAATTTGTCTAATACAAATATTACTGCCAAAAGCTCCTTTTCAGTGGTTGCATATTTTTGTTGAGCTTTAGTCAAAGTGTGGCTAGCATAGTATATAGTTTGAAAAATCTTATCCTTTCTTTGACCAAGTACTGCTCCTATGGCTATGTCACTAGCATCTTACGTCAACTCAAAAGGTAGGGACCAATCTGGTGCTACTATAATAGGTGCCGCGACCAGCTTCTCCTTGAGAGTATTGAATGCCTACAAACACTCATCAGAAAAATGGAAAGAAATGTCTTTACATAATAATTTAGATAAAGATTTAGAAATTAGAGAGAAGTCTTTTATAAATTGACGGTAAAATCCAGCATGCCCCAAAAAGCTCCTAATAGCCTTAACTGAGGTCGGTATGGGTAACTTTTCGATCACCTCAAGCTTAGCTCTATCCACTTCAATACCTTTATATGAAATCTTGTGGCCTAACACTATGCCTTCTTGTACCATCGATGACACTTTTCCCAATTTAAGACAAGATTAGTATCCTCACATCTTAGTAAAATAAGAGATAAGTTATGCAAGCATTTATCAAATGTGGATCCAAAGATAGAAAAGTCATCCATAAATATTTTAAGAGAATTTTCAATCATATCATAAAAAATAGCCATCATGCATCGTTGAAAAGTAGCTAGTGCATTACATAAACCAAACGGCATTCTTCTGAAAGCAAATGTACCATAAGGATATGTAAAAGTAGTTTTCTCTTGATCCTCAAGTGCTATGGCAATTTGATTATAACCAAAATATCCATCTAAAAAGCAGTAAAAATCATGTCCAGCTAACCTTTCTAACATCTAATCAATGAATGAAAGAAGATAATGATCTTTTCTAGTTGCATCATTTAATTTTCTATAATCCATACATACTCTCCATCCAGTAATAGTTCTAGTAGGAATTAATTCATTATTATCATTTTGAACTACAATAATCCCACCTTTCTTAGGAACTACTTGAATAGGACTCACCAACGAACTATCGAAGATAGGATAAATAATACCTGCATCCAGTAGCTTAATTACCTTCTTTTTGACCACTTCTTGCATCTTGGGGTTGAGTCTTCTTTGGGGTTGGACTGTAGGCTCATAGTTGTCCTCCATGAGAATTTTGTGCATACAAATTGAGGGACTAATTCCTTTGATGTTTGCTATGGTCCATCCAAATGCCTTTTTGTGTTTCTTTAGTACTTTTAACAACTTCTCTTCCATTAAATCTATCAAAGAAGAAGAAATAATAATAGGTAAGTGTGATGAACCTTCCAAGAAAACATATTTTAAATGAGAAGGGAGAGGTTTAAGTTCAAGAGTAGGTGGCTCTTCAATTGATGTCTTTGCAAAAGGAGTGGATGATCTTTCTAATTCTTCAAATCGTGGTTTGTATGTGCGTGGAATATATGGTCTGGTCTTTAACAATTTTATGCATTCTATTTTTCTTTCATCTTCAACTGAACCCTCTTGTGATTGGACAATGCAAGCTTCAATAGGATCCTCAAACCTATTTTCTAGAAAATACTTATGCACTAAATTGTCAATATCATCTATACGAAAACAAGTTTGATTATCATTGGAATGTTTAATAACTTTAAAAACATTAAAAGTAACTTGTTCATCTTGGACTCTAAGAAATAATTTTTCTTGTTGAACATCTATTAAAGCTCCTCCAGTAGCTAAAAAAGGTCTTCCTAAAATAAGAGGTACATCATAATCTTCTTTCATATCAAGAATAATAAAATCAATAGGAAAAATAAACTTGTTCACCTTTACCAAGACATCCTCCACTATACCTCTTGGATATTTGATGGATCTATTGGCTAATTGATGAGTAATAGTGGTAGGCTTCGGTTCTCCTAGACCTAGCTTCCTAAAAATAGAAAAAAGCATGAGATTAATACTTGCTCCTAAATCACATAAAACATTATCAATCTACAATCACTAATAATGCAAGGGATAGTAAAACTCCCTGGACCTTTTAGCTTCTGTGGTAATTTATTATGAAGTATTGCTGAGCATTCTTCATTCAAATTTATTCTCTCATGCTCCTTCAGCTTTTTCTTATTTGTTAGGATTTCTTTGAGAAACTTGGCATACTTAGGCATTTGAGTGATAGCATCTACAAAAGAAATATTAATATGTAAATTCTTTAATATTTTGAAAAAGTTAAAAAATTTCTTATCTGGATGCTGTATTTGTCTCTCTGGGAATGGTAGTGGCGGCACGTAGGGCTTCACATTTGGATCGGCAAAGTATATACCTGGAGACCATTCATCTACTGGTTGTTTTGGTGACTGACGAATTTTAGTTGATGCTTCCTTATTTGTAGTTGGCTCTTCAGTCTCTTTCTTCTGATGTGGTTCCTTCTGCTTTGTACCACTTCTTAGGATGATAGCATTGACTTGCTCCCTTGGATTGGTCTTCATGTTGTTGGGCAAGGATCCTTGAGGTCTCTCGGAGATTATCTTAGCCATTTGATCTATTTGCATCTCCAAGTTTTGAATTGCTGTTGCTTGATCCTATCTAACTTTGGCTTCTAAATTTTTTATAGTTGCTTCTTGATTTTGCACAAATTTGACCATCAGCTCTTTCATGTTGGACTTCTTTTCAATACTTAGAATCCCGGGGGTGGCTGTTGTGCTGCATTTTGATTACTCCACAAGAAATTTGGGTGCTGCCTCCACCCTTGATTGTATGTGTTGGAGTAGGGATTGTTTTGTTGCAGTCTAAAAAAATTACCAACATAATTAGCTATATTAGTTGCTTTAGCAAAAGGATTACCTGTCTGGCAATTGCTCGTATCGTGTCCTCCTCCACATAGATCATAAGTGATGCTCTAAACATGCATAGCTGTTCCCTTCAAGTTGCTGACTTTGGCTCTAAGGGTTGCAATTTCAGCTAGTAAGGTTGGCATGCAATCTACTGCCTGCATAGTTGCTAGTCTTTTTGGCATCATGCATTCTGTCTACCACTGATAGCTATTTGATGCCATCTCATCGATAAGATCGAAGACTTCTTCCTCCATTTTTCAATTAATTATTCCTCCTACTGCTGCATCAATCATAGAATGATTAGTAAGAGATAAACTATTATAGAAAGTTTGTATCTGAATCTATACAGATAGTTGATGATGTAGACATCTCCTCAGTAATTCTTTGAAATGCTCCCAAGCCTCATATAGTGTCTTCATGTCCATTTGCATAAAAGAAGTGATATCGTTACGCATCTTAGCAGTCTCGAAAGGTGGAAAGTACTTGGCTAAGAATTTTTGGGCTAGGACATCACAAGTTATCATAGAACCTATAGAAAGAGAATGAAGCCAACTCTTAGCTTTGTCCCATAAAGAAAAAGAAAATAACCTTAATCTAATAGCATCATCTGACACCCCATTAATTTTAAAAGTATCACAAAGTTCAAGTAAGTTAGAAATATGGGCATTCGGATCATCATGCATGTGTCCACTGAATTGGACAGTTGATTGGATCATCTGAATCATCGCTAATTTTATTTTGAAGTTGTTTGCTCACACAGACGGTCTCCTGATGCTCGAAGCTGCATCGACTATAGATGGTGTGATGTAATCATTTAATGGATGATGTACTGGTCGAATAGCTTTATGCTGTCCTTTGGTCACCATATCTAATCTCAGATTGATGTCGTTAGGATCTTCAGCTGCCATGTTTCTTTCTTATTGTAGTCTTCTAATGGTTCTTTCAATTTCTGAATCTAAAGGTAGTAAGTTACTATGTCCAGTACGTGTCATGCACAGAATAATTTTTTTTTAAAAATAATAAAAATTAAAAATAAAATTCTAAAGTAAAGCTAGGATCAAAATTTTAAAATTAGTTTAGATACAATCCCCGATAACGACATCAAAAACTTGATGCATGCTAATCTATAGCTATGGTAAGTGCACCAGTCGATTAAGTAATAAAGTAAATTAGTAGAGTATCATCCCTAGAGGATTGAAAAATAAGTACTAAAAAGCTCTTTCCTATGCTTTATTTAGAAGACCGATTTATGAGAATAAGAAATTAAAGAATAAAATAAAAAAATAATTAAGAATTTTAAGAAAATAGAGAGAGTGTAATTATTAGGGTTTTAAACTTAACAGCAATGTGTTAATAAGACAATTAGGTGCACCAACTCGATCAATATAATATTTGGGTTATTAGATTAATTTTATTTCATGTGATGGTGGAGTTTCCTAGTTCATTCACTACCCTTTGGTTCAGGCATGGCAAAACTATCAATATTTATTAATTATCCTTTGGTCCAAATGTAATTTAAATAAATATTAATGTATTAAGTTTTGTGAAACTCTCTAATTAAAATATGCTGCATCCAAAGCGCAATAAAATTTCCGCATGCATATGAATTCTAATTTAATTCATAATACAAGGTATATAATTAAGAAGCAATAACATAGATGTACTTGATCTGTAACATCTATGCTCATCAAGTCAATTAGAAGATGGCCAGTAATCTAAAAGCACTAAGATCAGATTTATATACTCCTCATGAATAAAATTTAAAATTAAAAATAAATCATACTGAATATTGCATCAAAAGAGTAGCTACATATTAGCCTTAGTAAAAAAAATTTAGTTTATGTTAACAAGTTTAAAAACAACAAATAAAATAAAAAGCATAAAGAAACTAGACTGTTTGATTGCTGAAATTGATTGTCTGTCGCTCTTGGTATAAAAAATTTGGTGAAGAA
Organism: Cocos nucifera; assembly: GCA_006176705.1. Classification (NCBI taxonomy): domain Eukaryota; kingdom Viridiplantae; phylum Streptophyta; class Magnoliopsida; order Arecales; family Arecaceae; genus Cocos; species Cocos nucifera. The sequence goes on along the minus strand of QRFJ01006020.1, from coordinate 14,681 downwards.
GAAGAGAAGCTCATTGATCGATGTTCTAATTGTTGGAAGACGAAAAAAAAAATTTAAAAGCCGTTCCTTTTCTCTCAAAAATCTCTCTTCTCTTTCTACTTCTCCTCTCTTTCTCTTCTTTTTCTTTTTTTTTTTCCACTGTCTCCCCTCTTCTTTTTTTCTTCGGCAATAGCAGACCTTTTTATAGGCTGAGAGGTGGATTTTTCCATCGAAATCCTATTGAAATTAGGTTTAAAACTCTCAAAGTAACTCAAAAAGAGTCCTGGACCAATTCTAACCATTGGATGTTGATCAAATGATCCAAAAATCACTAAAAAATCATCTTAAAATCCCAAATCTTGTTGGAATTCATTTGGACCATCGGATCAACCTTGAAGATCAAATTTGGGCCATCAGATCATGCATAAAGAAGCCTCTAATTCTTAGTTTTAAAGTTGGGATGAATCTCAACCGTTGGATCTCGATCAGGAGCTACATCTGTCATTCGTTAGCGCATCCATTTCGACCGTCCGATCAAATCCCAGTGAAAGGCACCCATCGGATTAGATAAAATTTCCAAATTATCCTCTGTAGACCATGCGCGAGATCGGTGTTGTGTGGACCATCGCATTCTTCAGCCAATCGGAGTGCGCTTCTCCATGTGAAATCCCCAAAATGCCGTCCAAACGGTCCACCATGTGCCGCAAAAAATGCTGACATCAGCTTGGCGTCAGCGTTGTATCAGCGGGTCGGTCTATTGGGTGTGGTCGGATTGGGCGGTCTGCTGAGCCAATTTTTCTGAACTAGTTTGAATCGGACTGGCTTTTTTTTTTTGAAATTCAATTCCGAGCTCGTTTGAAGTCCGTTTTACCTAAAATTTATTTCATCTGAACTAGAAAAATAAGATCTTCATATTGGTAGCCTTCTTTCCTACATAAGATTAACAAAAATATTAATTTTTAAAAAAATATATTAATTTATTTTATAATTTAATACTTTTATTAGTATATTTTTACCACTTATCATGGTCCTTTCCCCATGTCCTATATAGGATAACATGATCATTTTTTCTTGAAGACAGGATTCACATACTGAATATGACTTAGAATTAATTGAGCCAAGATTACCATCCTTTTCTAGTTTGTTTATTCTATCCTCTCTAACATGGCTAAGCCTAAGGTACCACATATACTTTTGGTCAATTTCATTTCTAGATCTTTTATGACCTATGGCACTCACAATTTGCTCGTTTACATTTACACATGCATCAACATGCAAGTGATCATACAGATTGTCAATTAAATGACCACATGCAACCAATTTATTTTGAAAATAAATGGAACAAAAGCCTTTATTAAAATTGAACTCAAATTCATCCTGTGCTAGTACAGATATGGAAATCAAATTCTAACTATAGGTATATAATAACAATCTTTTAAAACTAATCTAAAGCCTGATGGTAATCAAAGAGGGTAGGTTCTAATGGCTTCAGTAGCAAGCTTTTCTTTATTGCCGATCCAAGGGATCATCTCATCATGCCTCAACTTTCTACTTTCTACCAGACCCTGCATAGAAGTATATATATGAGCACTTAAATCAGAGTTCAATACCCAACTAAAAGTAGAAGAAAATATTAGGTTAGATTCTATAATGAGCAAACTAGATATACCTTTTGAAGGTGCGTCTCCCTTCTTGGTCTTTAGGTTTTCCAAGTACAATGGACAATTCCTCTTCTAATGGTCGTTAGTATTACAGTGGAAACATTTTTCTTTATCTGCAACCTTCTTTGGAGTATCTTTCTTCGGCCTATTCTCTATCTTCTGCTTCTTTGTAGGTTTATTCTTCTTCTTCTAAGTAGACTTTCTTTTGGAGGAAGATGCCTGCTCCAAAGCAAGAACAGAGCCCCTTGAAATCTTTAAGGTCTCCTTTATAGTCACCAATATGTTGATCAATTCGGGTAGGGTGAAGTCCAACTTGCTCATATGATAATTTATAATAAATTGACCATATGAAATAGTAAGGGATTACAGGATCAAGTCCACCTATAATTTCTTCTGCATTATTAAGTCAAGCTTCTTAAGCACCTCTAGGTCCTTGATCAGTATCAAATAATGATTGTGGACTAATTGCCCTTCATGCATTTTAGAGTTGAAGAGTCTCTTAGACACTTCAAATCATGTAGTGCGGCTCTGCTCACCATACAACTCTTGTAGGTGAGTAATCATGACCTTGGTAGTTGGTATGTGCTTATACTGGCTTTGCAACTTATTTGTTATAAAAGCCACTATATAGCACTTGATTCAATTATCATCAATCATTTATTTATCTTGTGCTACCCTACGATCAACATTAGGCTGGCTTGGTAAAGCAGGAGGGTCCTGGTCAAGTATATATCCTATTATTTGTGAAATCAAAATAATTTTAAGATTTCTAAGCCAGTTCTTGAAGTTAATTTCAATTAGTCGGTTGGACTCAAGAATATAGGCTATAGGATTTGAAGCTGACATCGTTAAACTATGAGAGTAGAGATTCTAGTTAGATATTTGTACTTAATTTTTAATTTGTTCTAAGGACTTTTAGAAACAAATAGGCTTCCACTATTTTTTCAAATCTCTCACACTCCCTGGTTGGAGAAATGAAAATCCTAACACAACAAGATTTTCTAGTGGATACTATGGTCCCATTGATATATGCACACTTTATTTAACAAATGTTGGGGACACGCATACCAATGAGTGGACAACTCTTATTCGATGCTTCTCCAAGCATGTTGCAGTGATTCGGTCTCTAAGCCATGTGGGCTCACCTAATAGATATTGACCATGTTTCTTAGTTAAGTCAGACTCACCATTCAAATGCAAGTGTGAAGCTGTCATTGGGTCCCTCACTTGATAGATATTGGGCCTAACCCCATCATTAACTTGCAGCAAGCATTAGCTAATAGAGTGGTTGCATGTTCTCGAGGCAGTTGAACTACTATGATCAGCTGAGAATAATGAATACCAACAGCATATTCTCACATCTACAATGGTGGAAGATTGCTAGACTTAATATGTGTAAGGAGGTTTTAATTTAGGTCTCATCTAATTTTATCATCACAATAATTAGTCTAATTAGCATGGGCTAAACCAAACCACCAAGCAACTTTATTCAAGACTTAATATACTAAATTGGTCAGGTAAGTAGAGATCAGTAGGAAGCTCCCCCTTGAAGGATCAAGGGTCCTAATTAAGTAACCACCTTTCATGCACTTGCCTTATATACCAATTGGTCAATTGATTTCTAATAGGTTAGTTTATGTGATTCAGGCTTGAGACATTGAGCCGAATCAAGTCTTTAGGTTATTTGGTTTAATATATGGATATCAATTGATTCGATCAACTACAACTATTGGTTTGATCTTGAGCACTCTTGATCTAATCCTAATCAACTCTTGACATGGTTTGATCAACTGCACACCATGATTGGATTTCAATATGTTCAAATTAAAAGCCCTAGGTGTAATCTAATTACATGAGCTAATTTTATCTACCCATGACCAATTCTTCATGAATAAATATAAATTTTAGATCTTAATTTTAAATTTTTGATCTAAATTGATTGCATGAAATTAAATTTTATGATTCAAAACTACTTTTCTAATCCATACTATCATTCGCATATCTCATACATAAATAAAAAAATCAGATCTAACCATAAGAACCATTTTCATAATCTTATTAATCATATTAATTTTTGATATGATTAAAAATTAGATCTCATCTTATTTTCATACATATGAACCCCTGGCTTTGATACCACTATTAGATTTAGGTACTTTTATGCATGTAGATTTCAAAAATATTTTTTTAAAATAAAAGCAGCAGAAAATTAAATTAAATAATTTAATTTATGCATGCATAGATCTAATCTAACACCTACAGATTTAGTTCATATGATAAAAATAAAACATGCATAAACCTAATTTCATGAATAAATATAAAATCAATGATCAGATCATCTACTTAAATTACTATTCTCCTTCTTCAAGATCTGGATCTGAAGATGTTGCAGGTTTTGATGAAGCCACACAGGTGTCCGACCACTAAGGGTAACTACTTGAGATCGATCTGGGATACTCCTTTCAGATCCTTCTTCTCAAGATGGATCTTCCAAAGCCTCAATCAACCTCTGGATCTAATCTGGATCAATTGGATCTTTCTTCCATTCTTTCTGGGTGTAGATCCAAATTGGATCAGGATTGGATTGAGCGCTCAACACCTTAAGCATGTGGAATAAGGGGATGCCTCAACACCTTGGGCATGATATATAGAGGAAGAGAGAAGACGAGGGCATGAGAGAGTAGAGGCATGAGAAGAGAGAGGGCATGGGAAGAGTGGACGCAAAAATAATTTTGACATTCCCTTCTTAATATCAGATTTCAAAGGATTTAAATAAATTCTAGAGTCCTACTTTAAGTCGTTGACTTTTTAGCTGCTTAACGCAGAAAGACTTCTCCTTTTGGCTATCCACCATACCCTTTCTCTTGTAATCTTATGCACAAAAAGGCAGGTGCTTGCTGAAACCAGATATCACTCTAATATCAATTGTTGTAACATTCAACAGCTCTGATACCAAATATTGAGAATTATGGTGCTGATCTAATAGCATATTATGGAAATCCAGGATCTTTAGCATGGATCTGAGGAGATCTTTGATATTCTCTAAGAATGGTGAACCATCGATCCACCACCTAGATCTATGATGGGGTGCCTCCCTCCTAGGGCTTGAGGGAGGCACCCCCCCTCTCTAGGTCTTCTTCAAGAATCCTAGGGCGGCAACACTAGAGAGAAGAGAGAAGAAAGATTGAGAGAGAAAAGATCTGTATTCTATTTCTTTTCTTCATAAAATCCTAATACAATCTATCTATTTATACATAGCTATTAGGTCCAATCAAAAACTCTCCTGGCTAATCTAATATATGAAAGCACTATCGAACCCATATACACCCATGTCTTCCATGCTCTCATCCTCTTGATCTAAACCTGATCCATACATGAGTTAGCCTTCTTAAAACCTTATAAACCAGGCCTTAAGATTAAACCAATCCAAGATTAAATAGAATATCCCATCTAGTTCTATTCACCATCGTCGAGCCAGCTCTGTCAGATGTTGAGCTGGCTCAACTGCATCTCGTTCGAACACTGTATTCTATCTGCCTTGGAGAGCCTGCTCGAATTCGCCCTGAGCCTGCTCGATCTTAGTTCGAGCCAGCTCGACTACATATCCGAGCCAGCCTGTTTATGTACCAGCCCCTTATCTTGGATGATATTTCTCATGGTTCTGATCTCTTGCTTCATCTTGTGTCTTAGATCTTCAGAGCACCTACCAAGCCCATCAAGGTCCTCACATCTGAACCTCAAGTCCGTGGAGGATTATACACCACCTTCAGTGTATGACAGCTTCTGTCCCAGCCCTAGGACTCACACCCATCCTAGTATCCTGACTCCTCCTGTGGCCTTCCAAGACTTGGAATTTCTACAAATTCTAATAATCTTCACCTTGGTGCCCCAAGCCTTTGGACACCCTTGGCAATGCCCTCCTACACAATCTTGCTATCATTGCACACCCTGATAGCCCCATATGCAAACATCTTCTCCACCAATCCTCTTCAGCTATTATGCACCCTTTGAGGTCTTTAGGAAGACTGCCTCCATTGCTAAAGATCTTGGCTTGCTTCTTCGCACCATCCTAAAATTATACAATTCATTCTATTTAGCAGCTGCATCATTTTTTCTAGACTTTTCTAGAGAACTTGTAGCATTCCTGTACATGCACTCGTTGCATCACCTAACATAATCTCCTCAGAACTATGCTTATCCTCCTGCACATGCTGCTCCACTTAGAACTGTGCATCTTCAGCACTGATGCTAAGATATAGGTCCTCCTACACCTCTTCGCTTTGAACTCATGTCACATCTCCACTGGTGAAGACACCTCTATCCGGTGCTCCACTTGAAACTAAAGTCCATCTAATACCATAGAAGAATCTAACTCTATAATTGAGTCATCCAGGACCAACCACTCAATGCTACACTATTGAGCCTACCGCTATATCTCAAACACCATCACTGCTCCTTCGAATCCTTTGTACTTCATGGATCTTTTTGAAGTTGTCTTGGAAACCTCCTTAACCCACGGGTATTGTGCATGATCGCTTGACAATCTATTGAGAATGAAGAAAGAGTGGGGCATGCCTCCTTCCTCCGTGCTTGGAGGCATGCCCCCTAGTGCACCTTGGGGTGTGAAGAAACCAGAGAGAGGAAGAGATGTGGGAGAAAATGGCTCTATATTGATTTTCTCTTTTCTCTTCCTCTCTCTGGTTTATTCACACCCCAAGGTGCCTTAGGGGGCACGCCTCCAAGTGGAGGAAGGTGGCATGCCCCACTCTTTCTTTAGCTTCAATAGATTGTTAAGCGATCCTACACAATAATTGATATCAGAGTTAGGTAATGCTATGGTGATGTTACAATAATTGGTATCAGAGCCATCTTGATAAGGGGGCATGAAGAGAGATCCAGATTAGGTGGATTGATAGTCTACTATCTTAGAGAATGTCAAAGATCTCCTCAGATCCATGCTAAAGATCAGGGATTTCCACAATACGTGGTATCATAGCTAGGTGATGCCATGGTGATGTTACAACAATGGATACCTCGAAAGCCCAAGAGCTCATCCGACTCTTTAAACCAGCGACTAAATCCTAGAAAATCCAACCTTAGGAAATCCAACCCTAGCCCTTCTCCTCTTTTACCCTGCAACAATCATCATTTTAGTTGCACCTGAAGGAACTACAGCTCAAATCCTGTTCTAGGCTCAGACCCATCTATCTCATCGAAAAGCTCTTGAGATCCCTTTGGCTCTCCCTGAGACCTATTTTCAGTCTCCCTGAGATGCCTGCTAATATTCTCTACTGAGATACCTTCCTCGACTGCTGCACCATCGAGCCTCTCTCAGTCCCGTCTCTGGAAAAGTGCTACTACAGCACTCCAGCACTCCCTGCCTTATTTCGACAGCACCTCCTCATAGGTATCTAGGTTCTCTCTTACTGTACACAAACCATCCTTTATCTGAATTGCGACTCTTCTTGATGCTCCTATAGAAGAAATCTGATCCAAGATAATGTTAGATATGTGTGCCCTAGAAGCCAGAATTGGCTGACACTTGTAATACACTTCTAAGGATAAAATTATAATTTTGACTATAAATAATAAAATGAATTATTTTCTATTACATAAGTATATTTAGTGTCTGTGATACATCCCTTGAGTTAATGATAATGATAATTCATATTTTCAAGAGTTGAAAATTTAAGACATGAATTTTTATTTATTAAGTCATAAAATGCTCCTGACCATAGGATCATTATGAGGATGGTGATTGATCTAGAAGGTTAGCGTACAATTGCTTCTTTGCAGTAGATGAGTCTTAAGTCTATGGTGTAGAGACATCAGAGCGAGAGTACAGGTACTCGTTAGAGAATGAGGGCACTGAGCATGACCACCTCGAGTAGTCATAAGAAAGTCTACCTTCTTGTCGATGACTGACTCGATGCTATAGTGGTGTGTCTGGTTCTTTGACCTGAGATGCATCGACAGTTCACCTTAAGGGTGTTATAGTTTGACTACACCATGACTTGATCTCCTAGCCATTCAGAATCCTGAGGTGTATGTTGGCTATAGCATGTTCATTGTAGAAATTGGATTGCACCAAAATGGAATCTATCTACCGCGGTGGATGAGGAGCAGCCCTATGATGATCATGAGAATCAAGTCTATAAGCCCATGGCCATGGCAGAGAGTGAAATAATAGAAAGAGTTTCTATTAAGACTTTCACATCGGACTTGAATCAAATGATTAAATTATATGATAGAAATTAGGATTTGACGAGTTCACCTTGACCCTAATCTGATCGTGGCTCAAGATAGAAGAACTTAATCACACAAGTAGCTACACTGAGAGGTTCATTTTCAGTTTTGATGGGATGCCACTATATGCGGCTAGGTTTCACTGGTGGATTTTGGGATCAATTAGAATAATTTAGATGATCGATCATTCTAAGTTGTCTGAATCAGAAGAGTTCTGATCCATCGAAGGAGTTTTGATGATGTCGATGATGGAGATCATGACATATCCCATTACCATATAGAACTGAACCTAATTGGATCACACAAACAAGGGTTTGGATTTGGATATCATCAATTGGACTAACCCAGTTTAATTGATTTGAATAAGATTCAATTAGGTTCAAGAAAATTGTGCTAGCACATGATTAAGCCTAACGTTCTCCTTTTTCTATCATAAAAGTTATCTCGATTGAGCCAAATGAGTTTATGCTCACTTAGGTACCTTTATGTGGTCTGACTGGAGCTTGTCAAAGTCAAAAAAGGATTATCTTAATTTATGAGATAAATTTGAGACAACACCTACCATTTTTTGTCACCTGCTAATTCTTGTACTTTGACTTGGTCAAATGTTGACCTTTGACCCTTGGACATCTGCCCATGTGTCATGCACTTATTGGAGAGCAGATAGGAGCTTGTCCTCTCTTTGAAAATTAGAAAGAAGGGGGCACATGCCTAGGATGGCATGTGCTCATGGATAGGAAAGCTGGAGTCCCATACGGATGGGACTCTAAGTTGCTTCTTGGATTCAAACTAGGTGACCCTCACCTATAGACTTTGACCAATCTTAGGCACTACCTTAGGATGAATCTATGGGTCTCTCATCTGATTGGATCAGGAATGTCATCCCATTAATCAGATTTAGATCTGATTGCATGAAGCAACATGATTGGCCGGGGTGATGCAGCACTGCATGGCGCAGCAGAGTCTATAAAAAGACCCTATCCGCACCCACTTTTAAAGACTCCTCCTCTAAGCCACACCCCAAGGCTGCCTCTCTCCCTTCTCCATGCCACCATCTGGCCCTCTCCCTCCTCTCCACGCCCGAGAAAGTTGGGCCTTCAGATTAGTGCGAGTCAAGCAAGAAAAGGCTGACGAAAAAGAAAGAAGGCAGCACTGCTGTAGAGACAACGGGTGATCTTCAGAAAAAATTTTGAAGATTCTCCAAATTAGATCTAGATCTAATTTTTGAAGAAAAGAAAGAGAAGAAGAAGATCTCTAGATCTAGCCTGAGTGGATACCGATAGAGGCCAGGCACTTGCGTGGCTAGATCCAAAACCTCAGGGATTCGGCACGATCATCATCGGGTAATCAGATTAACCAAAATCAAGGTAAATTAATTCAAAATTAATTTAATTTAATTTTTTTATTTATCAATTTATAAAATTAGATTTGAAAAGTGTCAGATTTGATTAGGATCTAAGAGGTGATTTTTGAAATATGCCTCTCGATCTAATCAGATCTGAACGAACCTGACCCCGGAAAATCAAGATTTTCCTTCAACTGGTATTAGAGCCAGGTTCTTATAAAATTTATTTAGATCTAATTTAATTTGATTAATTAATAATTTTAGATATCACATGATATGTGATTAGATTTAAAATTAGAAAAATAAAAAATTAAAATTAATTAATCTAGATCTAATATGTATGAGATACATAACTGGACTAGGTACAGAATTGTTCTATATGTAGTCTAGTATAATCATATTTTTATTTAATTAAATATAATTTTTAGATCTATTTATTTTTTATTTTTTAATATTATAAATATTATAATCAGATCTAAAAATAGAAAATAAATTTAATTTAATTTGTTCATATGAGATATGATAGTTGCATGTTTAGACAAGTTGTAGAATAGTTCTGCAAATAGGTCTAGATTAAATTTTATTTGATAAGATCAAATTTAAATTTAATTTTTTTTAGATGATTATGTGATAATTTAGATCTAAAAAATATGCATGCATGATATATGTGATATATACAAAATATGTTTTAATTAGATCTATTTTTTCATATATGAGATATATGCTTAGATCTAATTAGTTTTTGTAGATTAATTATATTTCTAATTAAAGCGTTCCCCTTGGTATCCGGTCATAAGAATAAAGTAGGGCTTAAAGACCCTCTCCTTCCATTCGATGGGGTGTTCTTATGATATGTAGGGATGCTGCGCGTTCATCCTTAATCAGAAATTAAAAACTTACTTTCTGTAAAATCCTAGATCCTGAAATCCTAGGATTTTATTTACATATTTTGATTTTGAACCCTAAACTTAATTAAGAATTAAGATTATGAAATATATTAGGTCAAAAATTAAGAATTTTTAGATCTAAGACATGTTCATAAAACTGGGTTCAGGCTTGGGTAGCTCAATTAGGTCTAGTAGTTGATCAAACCGAATCAAGAGTTGGTTAGATGGGATCTACAATGCTTAAATTGACCAGCCTAATATGATTAAGTCTGAATCAAGATTGAGTCACATGAGTGATCAATCAAGCTAAAATCTTATTAGGCTTAGTGGTTAGAGTCTGAATTATAGGATAACCCGATTGATTCTGGCTCAATAATTTGGTGTCTAAGGTAAGTTTGGCTGATACGATTGATTAATTTTTAGTTGAGAGCTACTCGACTCAAATGCATTCTTATCAAATTAATGGCATATCCCTTCCACCGATCTTACATACCTGGCCATGTTTGTTGACTCAGTTCTGATCTGAGGTGGTCAATAATCTGAGCTAACCCATGCCATTAGGTTAGTCATAATAGTTATGACTATATCAAGACTAGTTTAATGAGATCTAAATCAAAACTCCCTAGGAAAAGATTAAGTCTAAGGTCTTCCACCATTATAGATGTGCGGGCCCTTTTGAAGAGAAATCTTGATTTCCTAAATTAGGTTCGTTTAGATCTGATCGGATTAAGAGATATATTTCAAAAAAAATTTTCTTTGATCCAAATCAGATCTAGAATGTTTCAGATTTGATTCTTAATATTCTAATAAAAAAATAAAATATAGATAAATTAAATCATATTTAATTTACCTTGATGTAGGGTAATCCTATTACCCATTGATGATCCTGTAAGCAGTGGAATGTTCTGGATCTAGCCACGCAAGTGCTTGGCCTGTATCGATATCCACTAGGGTTGGATCTGGAGATCCTCTTCTTCTCTATCACATCTTCAAAAATTAGATCTAAATCTGATTTAGAGGATCTTCAAAATAACTTTTGAAGATCAGCAGTTGTCCTTTGCAGCAGCGCAGCCTTCTAGCTTTTTGTCGCCTTTTCTCTCATCTGGATCGCACCAACCTGAATCCCAAAACTACTTTTGGACGTGGAGAAAGGAGAGGGAGAAGATGAACTTGGCATGGAAGAGGAGGAGAGAGGCAGCCTTGGGGTGTGGGAATTTTTTCAGATGATTTCTTGAGTTTGGCGCAGGGTCTTATTTATAGACTATGCGTGATCCAACTCCTCTTCTTCCCAACCAATCACAACCCTTTGTGAAATCAGATCTAAATCTGATTGGTGGGAATAGAGTCCCTTGGATTCCTCCTTAGAGGGTGCCTAAGACCAGTCAAAGTTGGTTCTTAGGAGAACTCTAATTGGAATCCAAAAAGGAGATGGAGTCCCTTATCCAACAAGGACTCCTAGGCGCCTCCAACTTGGGCACACGCCACCCTTGGCGTGCGCCCTCCTCCTTGCCAGGTTCTGGCAGGGGGACAAGCCCCCACCAGCTCTCCAATAGGTGCATGACATGTGGACAAGAAGTCAAAGTGTCAATGGTCAACATTTGACCAGTCAAAGGTCAGACTTTTGACCAAAGTCAAAGGACAAGAAATGGCAGGTGACCAAAAATGGTAGGTAATGTCTTACAAAATAAGACAACCTTTTCTGACTTGGACAACCTCCAGTCAGACCATATGAAGGCCTCTGATTGAGCACAAACTCCTTTGGCTCAGTCAGGACAACTTATTTATGATAGTAAAAGAAGAACGTTAGGTTCAATCGAGTGCTAGCACGATTTTCCTTGAACCTAATTGAATCTCATTCAGATCAATTGAACTAGATCAGTTCAATTGATGATCACCAGATTCAAACCCTTGTTTGTGTGACCCAGTTAGGTTCAGTTCTGTATGGTAATGGGATATGTCATGATCTCTATCATCGACATCATCGAAACTCCTTTCGATGGATCAGAACTCTTCTGATTCGAACAGCTAGAATGATCGATCATCTAAATCATTCTAATTGCTCCCAAAATCCACCAGTGACACCTAGCAGTATATGGTGGCAACCCATCAGAGCTGAATGAAAACCTCTTGGTGCAGCTACCTGTGTGATTAAGTTCTTCTATCTTGAGCCCCGATCAGATTAGGGTTAAGGTGAACTCGTCAAACCCTAGTCTCTGTCATATGATGTAATCATTCGATTCGAGTCCAATGTGAAAATCTAAATAGAAACTCTTTCTATTATTTCACTCTGCCATGGCCATGGGCTTCTGGACTTGATTCTCATGATCATCATAGGGCTGCTCCTCTACCACCGAGGTAGATAGATTCCATCTTGATGCAATCCAGTTCCTACAATGAACATGCTATAGCCAACATACACCTCAGGGTTCCATATGGCTAGGAGACCGAGTAATGGTGTAGTCAAACTATAACACCCTCAAGGTGAACTGCCGATGCACCTCAGGTCAAAGAACCAGACACACTACTGCAGCATCGAGTCAGTCATTGACGAGAAGGTAGACTTCCCTAATGACTACTCGAGGTGGTCACGCTCAGTGCCCTCGTTCTCTAACGAGTACCTGTACTCTCGCTCCGGTGTCTCCACACCGTAGACTCAAGACTCATCTACTAAAGAGAAGCGATTGTACACCAACCTTCCGGATCAATCACCATCCTCGTGATGATCCTATGGTCGGGAGCATTTTATGAGTTAATAATGATTATTCATGTCTTAAATTTTCAACTCTTGAAAATATGAATTATCATTACCATTAACTCAAAGGATGTATCACAGACACTAAATACACATATGTGTGATAGAAAATAACCCATTTTATTGATTATAGTCAAAATTATAATTTTGCCCCTAGAAGTGTATTACAAGTGTCAGCCAATTCTGGCTTCTAGGGCACATATATCTAACAATCTCCCACTTGTCCTAAAGCCAATTGGCTACAAGTCTAAGTCCCATCTTCTCAAGGTGGGCTTCGATCTTCTGCTGGCCCAACGGCTTTGTAAGTGGGTCTGCCACATTATCTGCGGAGTTGACTCTCTTGACCTCGACGTAACCCTTCTCAAGGTAATCGCGGATGAGGTGGTATCGCCGCTCAATGTGCTTGGATTTCTGGTGAGACCTCGGCTCCTTAGCAAGGGCTATGGCGCCATTGTTGTCGCAGTATAGAGGAATGGCATCTGATGGCATTACTCCAATTTCTGCAGCAAACTTCTTGTACCAGAATGCTTCCTTCGCAGCCTCTGATGCAGCGATATATTCTGCTTCCATGGTGGAATCTGCTATCACCGTTTGCTTGGAACTCTTCCAGCTGACAGCACCACCATTGCACACAAACAGACTTCCAGATGTCGACTTTCGATCATCTATATCGGACATGAAATCCGAGTCTGTGTATCCCTGGAACTTGGAGTTCTCTCCATTACCAAAGACCAACATCATATCCTTAGTTCTTCTCAAGTACTTAAGGATACATTTCACAGAAGTCCAGTGTTCTTCACCTGGATTTGACTGATATCTGCTTGTGACACTCACAGCATGGGCTATATCAGGTCGTGTACATAGCATGGCATACATGAGGCTCCCTATTGCAGAAGCATAAGGGATCTTGCTCATGCGTTCTATTTCCTCAGGTGTGCTGGGGCACATCTTCTTGGAAAGATGAATACCATGTCTGAAGGGTATTAATCCCCTCTTAGAGTTTTCCATACTAAACCTCTTTAGTACTTTCCTCTATGTACATCTTCTGTGAAAGTCCTAGCATCCTATTCGGTCTATCCCTATAGACCTTAATTCCTAGAATAAAGGATGCTTCACCTAGGTCTTTCATGGAGAATTCCTTGGACAACCACATTTTGACTGATGTCAACATGGGAATATCATTCCCAATAAGGAGGATGTCATCCACGTACAATACGAGGAAGACAACAGCGCTCCCACTGACCCTTTTTGAAAACACATGGTTCCTCTTCATTTTTGATGAAACCAAACTTTTTGATCACATCATTGAAATGAGTGTTCCAGCTCCGAGATGCTTGCTTAAGTCCATATATGGACCTTTGCAGCTTGCAAACCTTGTGATCAGTATCACTGGATGTGAAACCTAGCGGCTGTTCCATATAGATATCTTCCTCAAGATATCCATTTAAGAATGCCGTTTTCACGTCCATTTGCCATATTTCATAATCGAAATAGGCTGCAACGGCAAGCAATGTGCGGATGGATTTTAGCATAGCCACTGGGGAAAAGGTATCCTGATAGTCAATGCCTTCGCGTTGACTATAACCTTTTGCCACTAGTCTAGCCTTGAATGTCTCCACATTCCCATCTGCACCAATCTTTCTCTTGAAGATCCATTTACACCCAATAGGTACTATACCTTCTGGTGGATCTACCAAGGTCCAGACTTGGTTTGAGTGCATCGAGTCAATTTCTGACTTGCATTGCCTCTAGCCATTTCTCGGAGTCGATATCTGATATCGCCTCGTTGTAGGTTTTGGGATCATCACCAT
>QRFJ01006019.1:0-75573 GCA_006176705.1 Cocos nucifera | reverse complement strand
GATGTGGTTGTTTGCGGTCAGGATCGGACGGCTGTGGTTGCTTCCGAATTTTATTCAGATACAAACATCACGCGGATCACCATCGGACGGCAGCGCTCGATCCAGGCGATGATCCGACGGTCCAGAAAGCTCCCGACGGCGATCAAGACTCTCCGAAGCGCATGATTTGCGGCCAGATTTCCTCGATCAAGCGCGATCCAACGGCCAGAATTTAATCCGACCCGATCTGAGCTTGATCTGCATCCGATTTTGATGATTTTTGGACCGTTGGATTCCTATTGAACGGCTGGATTTTATCAGATTTATCAGAGTCATATCAGAGCTATTTTGATTCAAATTTTATCCAAATTTCTTTATATTTTGATGATTACAAAGGCTATTAGTCCCATATTGCCTTTAGAAAAAAATATCCAGCCCTCCTAGCTCTATAAAAAGGACCCCAGGCCATCCAGAAAATCAACATCTCCGATCAAGGTGAAGCTTTGGTACAGGGCGAAGCCAGGCTATGGGTTAAAGGCTGCTTCGAAGCAACGGGTGCCGAGAAGAAGAGCCGAGCTTCTACACCATCTTTCTGCCAATGCCGATCCAAGATCAGAGATCAGGCTATTTTATTTTATTTCTTTTTAAATTTTATGTATTTAAATTCTAAAATTTTAATTAATAAAAATTTTATTTTTTCATTTTAATTTCTTACTTTTTATTTTTATTATAATTTAATTTCTGCACTTTAAATTATTGCTTTGCAAGTAGATGCTAAGATCTAACTAATAGATCTTAGTACCAAGTTTAAATTTCTGCATCTTTTAATTTTTATTTTAATTTTCCGACTTCACTTTTGATCCCAAAACTCTTTTTTTTTTTTCTTTTAAAAATCAAAGATTTCAAATCTAAAAATACTACCTTCCCTGTGGATTCGACCCGACTCACTACTATCTACGCATTTTTAATGATTTTAAGAAGTCGGATTAAACTGATAAACACGGTGTCTTAACGACAGCATCGCGTTCCTATCAAGTTTTTGGCGCCGTTGCCGGGGAAGGAATAGATGCTATTTTTTTCTTTGATTTCTTTGATTTTTTTTGTAAATTAAATTATAAATAAAATTTTTTAATATTGCTTACTAATTTTTTTTATTTATTTTGTAGAAAAAAAAGAGAAAACAAAGAAAGCAATCAGAAGTTTTGCCTGGTGAGATCAATCCTAACCCTAGTCCTCTTTTCTTTTTATTTATTTATTTATTTATTTTATTTTTAAATTAATTTAAAAAAATATTCATTTAAACCTAATTAAAAGCCTCATGATAAGATTAGAAACCCTAACTGCTTTAGAGCATGCATCATATTAGTTTTATTTTTATTTTTTTTTATTTTTATTTTTTTTGGTGATTGCTGGAGGCAAGGTAAGCCTTTCAGAATTCAATTAGTTGCATGCATCTAGTTTAAATTGCATAGAAACCCTTTGATTGAATTTTTTTTTTTGCATATTCATATTAAATCAAATTAAGGGCACAACCCAATTAAACAAGATAAGGTGGGGATTTGATCACCCTTCCTTAGCCCACAAACAACCAACCAGCATCCTGCATTGACCTAAGCCTTTAAATTTTAAAATCAATTAGACATCAACCCTAGGAACTCGAGCTCAATAGGATAAGGAATCCTAAGAGTTGAACCGGGTTAGGATAAGTCAATTTGACTGGTGTCTAGGAAAGTGGTTCAGGGACGATTGGGCCCGAAGGAAGGTGGTTTCTAATTGGTTCCGTTCGCTTACCTGGCCAAGCACAATTGGTGTCTAAGGCAAGCAACGGGGGGACTCCCACCGACCTTACACTTACCTGGCTAGTTGATTGGCTAATCCTACACTTGGAGGGCTTGAAGGTGACCTTGGCAGTTAGGAGCTGTCTAGATCTAGGATAACCCTTAGTCAGGATTGATTGACCAACTTGATTGCTAACCAACATCAAACCTAATTAAACCTAATTCTTCTCTTTCTTCTTAGTTCTAGGACTCCTTAGGACCTCTTCTTTAGAACTCTTCTTTCTTTCTTCTTCTTACTCCTCTAAAAATAAAATAAAATAAAATAAAATAAAAATTAAATTAAACTAACTAAAAAAATATTAAAAATAATAATTAAATTAAATTAAATTAAATTAAAATTAATAAATAAAAAAATTAATTTTTAATATAATAAAATAATAATAATAATAAAAAAAAAATATTCTAAAAATTTTTTTTGAACCATACATTAGGGTTACACTAATACATGCATGGTAGGAAATCGCTTTTTCTGATTTAGTTGAACTTAATTGAATGGTTGATTCACATTAAACATAATAATCAAATGGCTAATATGAAATCTAATAGTCCAAAAATTAGATAAAGTTGACCTTCTTGCTCAGAAAATAGATCAACTCCTAACCCTAGGTCAACAATCTCCTACAATTCACATCATCTTCTAATTATCAGGAGAATTATTCAATCTGTGCTAGTCCAACCCATCATGTAAGTGAATATCCTATGACTGCACAGTTTCCATATTTTATCCAAGAACAAGTTCAAGCTACTCAAGGATACTCCAAATTGATTAATGACCCATTTTCAAATTCATATAATTCAGATTGGAGTAACTTTAATTTTTCTTGGACATCCCAACAGACTCAGGCTCAGACCCAAATTTCACTTGAGCAAAATTATCAAAATTATGCCTATAATAATGGTCAGCCTAGTCAGTTTAACCAGCCATCATATTATAATCAGCCTTCATACCCACCTCCTCAACAGACCAATCTAGCTGATGATAGATTTAACCAACTTCAACAATTAATTCTAACTCAACAGCAATCTATCGCCAGACTAGAAGCTCAAATAGGACAATTAGTTGAGTCTAACATGAGGAGAGAACTAGATCAACTACCGAACCTACCAATTTCAAACAACCCATCTAATGACCACCAACCACCTGGATTAAATTATCAATCTAATGTTTCATCTAAGAATCTCCAATTTGAGAATACCAAAGTAATTCCTGAACTTAAAAGCTATAGGATTCTTATGGACCCATACCAAGACCAGGTGAGAGAGGCTAGTACTGATGCTAGCCAAAATAAAAATTTAGAGGAACTGGTTAGTACTGAGACTAACCACATAGAAGAACCCAAGCCAGGAATTAGTACTGATGCTAGTTCCAGTTTAAATGAGATAGAAATAAGGGAAAAGAGAATAGATGATTTACCCGAGACTTATAAACCTAATGTCCTATTCCCTTCAACCCTAGAAGCTGGTTCTTCTTATAAAAATCAAAAGGCATGTAATGAAATGTCAATGGAGTTGTTTAAGCAGGATCACATTAATTTACCTCCAGAATTAAAACCGCCTTTAGTCACCATTCCAGCACCCATTGAATCAAACTTAACTCCTAAAACTCCATTCATGAGCATTTTAGAAGAACAAATAGGAGTAATTCTTAATAAACATGGGTCTGAGAATGGAATCATAAATTATATCCCTAAAAATTAACAAAGATTATATCAATAATGGGATTAAAAATAAATCAACTTTCTGAGATTGGCAATCCAAAACCATTGGAATTTGTCAATCCAATATTCGACACAGGATAGTGAGCTACATTGTGTCTGGCTGAAGACGGTAAACTTAGCGCTTGTTGGGAGGCAACCCAATATTTAGTTTTTATCTAATTTATCTTTTTAGTTTATTTTTTTTTAGGATAATTTGAATAAGTTGGAGGGAGAGCTCAAATTTGTAAAGGCATGTGCTGGACCAAAAAAATAAATAAATAAATAAATAATATAAATATATATATATACTGAGTTAGGTGTATTCTTCCATGTTCTTTATTACATCCTTTATTTTTTCTTCTCCATTGAGGACAATGTCGATTAAGTTGGGGGGAGAGAAAAATAAAAATTTTAAAATTTTAAGTCCTCGAAAAAGTTAGTATTTAGTATTTAGATACTTGATTATGCTTAAGAATCGAATAAAACTAAGCATTTTTAAAAGAAAATTGATACACAGATCAGAGAATCTGTGAGATATTGAGGAATCAAGTATTAAGAAAATTCAATAAAGAGTTAAGTCCAGAACATAAAAAAAAATTTTCTTGGAGCATTTCTAATTATTTCTACTAGCATCAAAGAAAAGTCTACTTTTTATAGGCTTGTGTAGGGTAACTATACGTTTCTTCATATAAAAATTTATTTTAATAAAATAGTTTCCAAGTACTTCTCACTGAGTAACCGGGCCTCTTTGCCTAAGCAAGCATTGAGTTTCGCGTCAAAAGGTGGGAAGGGCAAAGAAGCTCGTTGTAAAGCTAGTCTTAACTCGTAGCCTATTTGATTCGAGCTAGTAAGCCCGAGGGGTATTCTATACCTAGTGCCCTAAAGCCAACTGGTTTGGGAGTCATTGGCCCAAGACTCGCTACATGGATCAAATAGAAAGCTTAAGGAGTTAAGACACTCAATAGTGGTACAACGTTAAAAAAAAAAAAAAAAAAAAAAAAAAAATTGGTTTCCCACCGAGTAACCGGGTCCCGTTGCCTAAGTAAGCAATGATATTCGCATCAAAAAGTGGGCAATGTAAAAATAAAAATTAATAAATGAAGGATGGAAGTAGCAATACACCTGCCTATATGAAAGTTTAGACAAATCAGAGATAAAAGTGGAATAATTTAGAAAAAGTTCTGAAAAATTTAATGTTCTTTACTTAATTTTTCTATTGATAAGTATTAATACCCCAATGATATATCTCATTTAAGCTCTACTGAATATCAATGGCCATTTTGAAAATTGCTTAGGTAAAATTCGAAACTCTAAAGTTAAAAGGTATTTAAAACTAAATTCTTTCTTTACTCGAGGACGAGCAAAGCTTAAGTTGGGGGGTGTGATAAGCATCATAAATTCACCAATAAAAGTATTAATTTATTAATTAATTTATATTAATTTTTAAGAATTATTAATCAATTTATATATAATTTTTGAAAAATTCATATTTTTATTAATTAAAAAATTAATTAAAAAATAATAAAAAATAATAAAAATTAAAAAATAAAATTTTATTATCAATAGAAAGAGCTCATTTTTTTGATCACAATGAAATAAATTTCAAGTAAAACGGAGCTAAAATGAAAAAGATATAAATTTTTAAAAATATAAAATAAATAAAAATTAAATAAAAAAGAAAACGGCTCAGCCGGCTCCGCAAGCCGAGCTACCAAGCCAAGCCGAGCCACCAAGCCATCAAAGCTGACTCAGCCGTTAAAGCCATCAGCCGGTCTACGATCCAGGCGTGGACCGCCAGCTCAGCAAAATCCGGCGAATCAGAGCCTGCCACGTGGTGGACCTAGACCCTTAAAGGGTCTACAGAAATTTATCGCGGCTCACAAGGGTAATTTAGTCTTTTCATCTGACAACAGCAGTGCTGATTGGTTGCGGTGTGCGGTGCGGCCGGTCCACGCGGTCCATGGGAACAGTTATTGCGCGATCGGACGGATGTGGTTGTTTGCGGTCAGGATCGGACGGCTGTGGTTGCTTCCGAATTTTATTCAGATACAGACATCACGCGGATCACCATCGGATGGCAGCGCTCGATCCAGGCGATGATCCGACGGTCCAGAAAGCTTCCCGACGGCGATCAAACTCTCAGGCGCATGATTTGCGGCCAGATTTCCTCCATCAAGCGCGATCCAACGGCCAGAATTTAATCCGACCCGATCTGAGTTGATCTGCATCCGATTTTGATGATTTTTGGACCGTTGGATTTTTGTTGAATGGCTGGATTTTATCAGATTTACCAGAGTCATATCAGAGCTATTTTGATTCAAATTTTATCCAAATTTCTTTGTATTTTGATGATTACAAAGGCTATTAGTCCCATATTGCCTTTAGAAAAAAATATCCAGCCCTCCTAGCTCTATAAAAAGGACCCCAGGCCATCCAAAAATCAATATCTCCGATCAAGGTGAAGCTTTGGTACAGGGCGAAGCCAGGCTATGGGTTAAAGGCTGCTTCGAAGCAACGGGTGCCGAGAAGAAGAGCCGAGCTTCTACACCATCTTTCTGCCAATGCCGATCCAAGATCAGAGATCAGGCTATTTTATTTTATTTTTTTCTTTTTAAATTTTATGTATTTAAATTTTGAAATTTTAATTAATAAAAATTTTATTTTTGTATTTTAATTTCTTGCTTTTTTTATTTTTATTGCAATTTAGTTTCTGCACTTTAAATTATTGCTTTGCAAGTAGATGCTAAGATCTAACTAATAGATCTTAGTACCAAATTTAAATTTATGCATCTTTTAATTTTTATTTTTAATTTTCCGACTTCACTTTTGATCCCAAAACTCTTTTTTTTTTCTTTTAAAAATCAAAGATTTCAAATCTAAAAATACTACCTTCCCTGTGGATTCGACCCGACTCACCATTATTTACGTATTTTTAATTATTTTAAGAAGTCGGATTAAACTGATAAACATGGTGTCTTAACGACAGCATCGTGTTCCTATCACTCGATAAGAACATATTCGAATTAAGTAGCTTTCAATTAAAAATCAGTCGATCGTATCTGCCAAACTTACCTTAGATACCAAATTGTTGAGCCAGAACCAATCGGAATAGCCTACAATCTAGACTCTAACCACTAAGCCTAATTAGGTCTTGGCTTGATCGATCACTCATGTGACTCAACCTTGACCCAGACTTAATCCTATTAGGCTGGTCAATTTAAGCACTCTGATCCCATCTAACCAACTCTTGATTTAGTTTGATTAACCGCTAAACCCAACTAAGCCACCCAAGTCCGAATCCAATTTTATGAATATGTCTTAGATCTAAAAATTATTAATTTTAAACCTAACATATTTCATAATCTTAATTTTTAATTAAGTAAAGGGTTCATAAATAAAATATATAAATAAAATCCTAGGGTTTCAGGATCTAGGGTTTTGCAAAAAATAAGTTTTTAATTTTTGATTAAGGACGAACGTGCAGCACCCCTACACATCATAAGAACACCCCATCAAATGGGAGGAGAAGGTATTTAAATCCTACTTTGTTCTTATGATCGGATGGCCAAGGGGAACGCCTTAATCAAAAATATGATGAATCTACAAAACTAGTTAGATCCGCATCATATATCACATATAAAAATTGATCTAACTTAGAAACATGTTTTGCATACATCTCATGTATCATATCATGCATGTTTCTAGATCTAAATTATCTCATAAATATCTAAAAAATAAAATTTAAATTTGAACATATCAAATTAAATTTATTCAAGATAACTTTGTAGAACTATTCTACAACTAGTCTAAACATGCATCTATCATATCTCATATGAACAAAATTAAATAAATTTATATTTTGTTTTTTAGATCTAATTATAATATTTATAATATTAAAAAATAGTAAATAAATAGATCTAAAAGTTATAATTAATCAAATTAAATTATGATCATCCTAGACTATACATAGAATAATTCTATTTCTAGTCTAGTCATGCATCTCATACATCTTAGATCTAGATTATTTAATTTTTTAATTTTTAATTTCAGATCTAATCACATCTAATGTGACATCTAAAATCATCTAATTATTAAATTAAAAATATAATAAAATTAGATCTAATTAATTAAGAAACCTGACTCTGACGTCAGTTGAAGGGAAAAATTTTATTTTTTCGATCAGGTTCATTCAGATCTGATTGGATCAAGAGGGATATTTTAAAAATTTTTCTCTTAGATCCAAATTAGACTGAGACTCTTTAAATCTAATTTTATCAATCTAATAAAATAAATTAAATTAAATTAAATTAAATCTAATTTAATTATACCTTATTATGGGTAATCCTATTATCCTGTGATGATCTTGATGTTTGCCTGAGGTTCTGGATGTAGCCATACAAGCGCTTGGCTTCTATTGGTATCCACTCATACAGGATCTGGAGATCTTCTCCTTCTTAATCTATCCTCTAAAAATTAGATCTGGATCTGATTTTAAAGGTCTTTAAAATAAATTTTGAAGATCAGCCATTGTCTCTTGCAGCGGTGCTGCCTTCTTTTTTTTCTATCGCCTTTCTCATGCTCGGATCGCACCAAACTTGCACCCAAAATCTCTTGGATGTGGATAGGAGAGAGAGGATCTAAAGGTGGCATGGAGAAGGAGGGAGAGGGACTATGTGGCATGGCAAAGGGCAGAAGCTCTTAATCCTAGGTGCACATTGGGTTTATATAGATCCTGCTGCGTCATGCGGTGCCACATTATCCCGACCAATCATGGCTCTTTGTGTAATCAAATCTAAATTTGATTGATGGGATGATATTATCTGATCCAATTAAATTAGAGTTCCTCAAAAACCTTCTTAGGTGGGACCAAGATTGGTCAAAGAAGACTCTTTGGTGCCACCTTAGTAGATAGCATGAAGCAACTAGAGTCCCATCTATATGGGACTCCAATCCTTATCCACTTTGGGTGCATGCCTTCCTAGGCATCCACCCCTTACCTTTCTGCTATTTAGCAGAGGGACAAGGGTCAAAGTTCTCTCCTATGGGTGCATGATACATGGGTAGATGTCTAAGTGTCAAAGGTCAACATTTGACCAAAGTCCAAAGATAAGATTTAGCAAGTGACGAAAAATGGCAGGTGTTGTCTTAAATTTATCTCATAAATTAAAACAACCCTTTTCTGACCTAGACTAAAGAGAAAATCCTAATTTTTTAGATCAGGTTTGTTCAGATTTGATCAGATCAAGAGAGATATTTCAAAAATTTTTCTCTTGTATCCAGATTGGATTCGAGATATTTCAGATCTAATTTTATAGATCTAATAAATAAAAATAAAAATAAATTAAATCTAATTTAATTTATATCTTGATGTTGGATAATCGGATTATCTTATGATGATCCTGTTGATTGTCTGAGATTCTGGATCTAGCCACGCAAGCGCCTGGCCTCCATCGGTATCCACTCAGGCTGGATCTAGAGATCTTCTCCTTCTTTATCATCTCTCCAAATATCAGATCTAAATCTAATTTGGAGGATCTTCAAAACTTCTTTCGAAGATCGGTTGTCATCTCAGCAGCATTGCTACCTTCTTCCTTTCTCATCATCTTTTTCTTGCCTGGATAGCACCAAACAGGAGCCCAACTTTCTTTGGCCATGGAGAGAAGAGAGAGGATCAGAAGATGGCATGGAGGAGGGAGAGGGGTAGCCTTAGGGCATGGCTAAGAGAGAACTTCTTGAAAAATAGGCGCAGATGGGGTTTATATAGACTCTGTTGCGCCATGCAGTGCCACATCATCCCAGTCAATCATGTTGCTTCATGCAATCAGATCTAAATCTGATTAATGGAATAACATCACCTGATCTAATTAGATGAGAGTCCCTCTAATTCATCCTTAGATGGTGCCTAAGATTGGTCAAAGTCTATAGTTATGGGCCACCTAAGTAGAAATCAAGAAGCAACCTGGAGTCCCATCCGTATAGGACTCTAGGCATCCCTATCCATGGGCGGACCCCTCCCAAGGCATACGCCCCCTCCTTTCCAAATTCTAGCAAGGGGACAAGCCCCTATCTGCTCTTCAATAGGTGCATGACACATGGGTAGATGTCTAAGTGTCAAAGATCAATGTTTGATCAAAGTCAAAGGATAAGAATTAGCAGGTGATGAAAAATGATAGGTATTGTCTCAAATTTATCTTATAAATTAAGACAACCCTTTTCTAACCTAGACAAGCTTCAATCGGACCAAGTGAAGGTACCTAAGTAAGCACAAACTTATTTGGCTCAGTCGAGATAACTTTTAATGATAATTGAAGAAGAATGTTAGGCTCAATCGTGTGCTAACATGATTTTCTTGAACCTAATTGAATCTAATTCAAATCAATTAAACTTGGTTAGTCCAATTGACGATATCTAGATCCAAACCTTTGTCTGTGTGACCTAGATAGGTTTAGTTTTATATGGTAATGGGATATGTCATGATCTCCATCATCGACATCATCGAAACTCCTTTCGATGGATCAAAATTTTTCTGATTCAGACAACTAGAATGATCGATCATCTAAATCATTCTAATTACTCCCAAAATCCACCAGTGACACCTAGCAGTATATGGTGGCAATCCATCAAAACTAAAAATGAACCTCTCAGTATAGCTATTTGTGTGATTAAGTTCTTCTATCTTGAGCCCCGATCAAATTAGGGTTAAGGTGAACTCGTCAAACCCTAATTTCTATCATATGATTTAATCATTCGATTCAAGTCCGATATGAAAATCTTAATAAAAATTCTTTCTATTATTTTACTCTACCATGGCCATGGGCTTATGGACTTGATTCTCATGATCATCATAGGGTTGCTCCTCATCTACCGAGGTAGATAGATTCCCTCTTGGTACAATCCAATTCCTATAATGAACATGCTATAGCCAACATACACCTCAGGGTTCCGAATGGCTAGAAGATCGAGTCATGGTGTAGTCAAACTATAAAATCCTCAAGGTAAACTATTGATGCATCTCAGGTCAAAGAACCAGACACACCACTGCAGCTTCGAGTCAGTCATCGATGAGAAGGTAAACTTTCATGTGACTGCTCGAGGTGGTCACACTCAGTTCCCTCATTCTCCAACGAGTACCTATACTCTCACTCTGGTGTCACTACACCATAAACTCAAGACTCATCTACTATAAAGAAGCGATTGTACATCAATCTTTCAGATCAATCACCATCTTCATGCTGATCCTACGGTCAGAAGCATTTTATGAGTTAATAATAAAAATTCTTATCTTAAATTTTCAACTCTTGAAAATAAGAATTATCATTACCATTAATGCAAGGGATGTATCACAGACACTAAATATATATTTATGATAGAAAATAATTCATTTTATATTTATAGTCAAAATTATAATTTTGCTCCTCGAAGTGTATTATAAGTGTCAACCAATTCTGGCTTCTAGGGCACATATATCTAACAAACTCCCACTTGACTTAAAGCAAATTGGCTATAAATCTAAGTCCCATCTTCTCAAGATGGGCTTCGATCTTTTGCTAGCCCAACGGCTTTGTAAGCGGATCCGCCGCATTGTCTACATAGTTGACTCTCTTGACCTCAACGTAAGCCTTCTCGAGATAATCACGGATGAGGTGGTATCGTCGTTCGATGTGCTTGGATTTCTGATGAGACCTTGGCTTCTTAGCAAGGGCTATGGCATCATTGTTGTTGCAGTATAGAGGAACGGCATCTTTTGGCATTACTCCAATCTCTGTGGCAAACTTCTTGTACCAAAAAGATCAGCGCTCCCACTGATCTTTTTGAAGACACACGGTTCCTCTTCGTTATTGATGAAATCAAATATTTTGATCACATCATTGAAATGAGTGTTCCAGCTCCGAGATGCTTGCTTAAGTCCATATATGGACCTTTGCAGCTTGCAAACCTTATGATCAGTATCATTGGATGTGAAACCTAGCGGCTGTTCCATATAGATATCTTCCTCAAGATATCCATTCAAGAATGCCATTTTCACATCTATTTGCCATATTTCATAATCAAAATAGGCTGCAACGGCAAGCAATGTGCGGATGAATTTTAGCATAGCCACTAGAGAAAAGGTATCCTGATAGTCAATGCCTTCATGTTGACTATAACCTTTTGCCACTAGTCTAGCCTTGAATGTCTCCACATTCCCATCCACACCAATCTTTCTCTTGAAGATCCATTTACACCCAATAGGTACTATACCTTCTAGTGGATCTACCAAGGTCCAGACTTGGTTTGAGTGCATCGAGTCAATTTTGACTGCATTGCCTCTAGCCATTTCTCGAGTCGATATCTGATATCGCCTCATTGTAGGTTTTGGGATCATCACCATGAGCACCATTACCTACGAGGAATATTTTCTCTACTTCCTCTGAAATAATACCTAAGTATCTTTCAGGGGACGGAAAACTCTTTCCGATCTACGAGGTGGAGGAGGTAGTGTTCTTATTGGCTCAACCTGATTTGGTTCCAATTGGTCCTTAGCTCGTTGTACTTGTGAGACTTTCTCATCAAGCTTGATCTGCTTTTCCAATGCCGCTATCTTGAATAAACTATTTTTCAAGAAAGATGGCATGTCGACTCACAATCACATTGTGGTCTTCTGGAATGTAGAAATAGTATCCTAATGACTCTTTAGGATATCCTATGAATCGAGCTCTAAAGGACCTAAACTCTAACTTATCCGCTTGTTGTCTTTTGAACATGAGCCGGACAACCCCAAATTCTGAGATGACTCAGACTTGGTTTCTTACCGTGCCATATCTCATACGGTGTGGTAGGAACGGTTTTAGAGGAAACCCTATTCAGTAGATAAATTGAAGTTAACAATGAATGTCCCCAAAGAAAATCAGGAGGTCTGTGAAGCTCATCATGGATCGAACCATATCCAATAGAGTCCGATTTCTCCGTTCTGAAATTCCATTGAGTTGAGGTGTTCCTGGTGGAGTCCATTGAGAGACTATGCCATTATCCTTGAGATAGTCTAGGAATTCTCGGCTAAGGTATTCACCTCCTCGATCTGATCGAAGAACCTTAATGGATTTTTCTAGTTTGTTTTTCTACTTCATGTCTGAATTCTTTGAACTTTTCAAAAGCTTCAGACTTATGTCTCATAAGATACACATACCCATACCTAGACAGATCATCGATAAAGGTAATGAAGTAGACAAAATTGCCTCTAGCCGGCACATCAAATGGGCCGCACACATCAGTATGTACTAGGGCAAGGAGATCTGTGGCCCTCTCCCCATGTCCTACAAAAGGGAGTTTGGTCATTTTGCCTTGGAGACAAGATTCACAAGTTGGATATGACTCAAAAGTCAATGGACTCAATAGCCCATTTTTCTCCAATTTGTTAATCCTATCTTCTGCTATATGACCTAATCTCAGGTGCCATAGATATCTGTCGTTTAGACTATCCCTAGGTCGTTTGGCATTCACATTTTGCTCGAATAACGAGCATACCTTCAGAAGGACTTTCCTTCTTATTCTTCAGGGTGGCCAGGTTAGTAGGACAGTTCTACTTCCAATGGCCGTTGCTGTTGCAATGAAAATACTTTCCTTTGACATCGGCCTTTTTCCTCAGCTCTACCTTCTTCTTTTTTGCTTCTTCCATCTTCTGCTTTTTCACAGACTTCTTTTTCTTTCCATAAGACTTTCTTTTGGAAGAAGTCCATTCCATAGCAAGAACTGAGCCTTTAGAACCTTTCATAGAAAGCTCAGCGGTAACCAGCATATTCATTAATTCGGCCAAGGAATTTTGAAGTTTATGCATGTGGTAATTCATGATGAATTGCCCATATGCATCAGTCAAGGATTGCAGAATCATATCGTTCTGCAGATCTAAGTCCAACTTCACACCGAGCTTCTCAAGCTCTTCCATGTCCTTGATCAACATTAGACAGTGATCTTGGACCGACTGCCCATCACGCATCTTAGCCTTAAAAAGTCATTTCATGACTTGATACTTGGCTGCGCGACTCTGTTCACCAAACATCTCCTACAAGGTGAGCCAACATTTGATGAGCAGTCCCGATATCTTCATGTTGGCGCTGGAGCTCATCAGACATCGAGCCCAACATGTAATATCTGGTCTTATTATCTTCATCTATCCACTTTTCCAGAGACGCTCTTTGTTCAGTGGATGGACGGGCTAGTAAGGTGGGAGGGTCTTGGTCCAATACATGGGTTAATTTCTCGAAAACCAAAACTATTTTATAGTTCTTGAGCCAATCTTTATAATTGGAATCTGGTCAGTCTATGTGTGTCCAGGATACGTGCCAATGGGTTGGAGGCAGACATTTTCCTGTAGAGAGTCAAAGATTCTAGTTAGATACTGTAATTATGACTTGACCAATTTATTTAGGAATTTTATTTTTAAACAAATTAGCTCCCACTATTTTCTCGGATCCCTACACTCCCTCTGTAGAGATGCGAAAATCTCCATGATTAATGATTTCTAGTGGGTGGTGCGGTCTCACCAACTGACTCATCACCTCACCTAACAGTTATTGGTGATGGGTTAGCCAATGAGTGAACAACTCTTGTTCAATGATTCTCTAATCATGGTGCACCCAAACTTGGTCTCTAATTCATGAATCTCACCGTATCCGAAATATTGATCCACTCCTTAGTTAAGTCAGACCCACCATTTGCACAGACTGGATTCCTAATTGAGTCTCTCACCGTATCCAAAATATTGAGCCCAACTCATCCTCCAGCCCATAGCATCCAATGCCTAATAGACATGGTTGCATCTTTTCGATGCAACTGAGCCACTGTATCCAGCCGAGAACAATCAACCCCGAAAGGGCCCGCACATCTACAATGGTGGAAGACCTCAGACTTAATCTTTTCTTAGGAAGAATTGATTCAGGTCTCATTAAACTAGACTTATCATAGTCATAACAATTATGACTAACCTAGTGGCATGGGTTAGCTTAGATTATTGACCACCTCAGATCAGAACTGTGTCAACAGATATGGCTAGGTAAGTGAGACCGGTGGAAGGAATATGCCATTAACTCGTACAAGAATGCATTCAGATCGAGTAGCTTCCAATTAAAAATCAGTCGGTCGTATGTGCCAAACTTACCTTAGACACCAAATTGTTGAGTCAGAACCAATTGGGTTAGCCTACAATCCAGACTCTAACCTCTGAGCCTAATTAGGTCTTGCTTGATCGTGACTCGATCTTGACCCAGACTTAATCCTATTAGGCTGGTCAATTTAAGCATTGTTGATCCCATCTAACCAACTCTTGATTCGGTTTGATCAACCGCTTAGACCTAATTGAGCTACCCAAGCCCGAACCCAGTATTATGAATATGTCTTAGATCTAAAATTCTCAATTTTAGACCTAATTAATATTTCATAATCTTAATTTTAATTAAGTAGGGTTCATAAACAAAATATGCACAATAAATCCTAGGGTTTCAGGATCTAGGATTTTGCAGAAAGTAAGTTTTGGGTTTTTGATTAAGGACGAACGCGCAGCACCCCTACACATCATAAGAACACCCCATCGAATGGGAAGAGAGGGCCTTTAAACCCTTCTTCGTTCTTATGATCGGACGGCCAAGAGGAACGCCTTAATCAGGAACATGCAATACTACAAAATAGTTTTAGATCTATATCATATATCTCATATACAAATTAGATCTAATCATGGCATATTTTGCATACATCTCATGTATCGAATCATGCATATTTTCAGATCTAAATTATCTCATAATAATCTAAAAAATTAGATTTAAATTGATCTAATCAAAATAAATTCTAATCTAGATAATTATGTAGAACTATTCTACAACTAGTCTAGACATGCATCAATCATATCTCATATGATGTTCAAAAATTAAATAATTTTTATTTACTATTTTTTAGATATTATTATAACCATTATAATATCAAAAAATAGTAAATAAATAGATCTAAAATATGATTTAATCAAATTAAATTGAAAACATGCAAGACTATTCTATAGAACTATTCTATTTTAGAACTAGTCATGCATATTTTCTAATCTTAGATCCAAATCATTTAATTTTAATTTTTTTTGATTTTAGATCTGATCACATCTCATGTGACATTTAAAATCACTTATTTTTTTAATTAAAATAAATTTAAAATTAGATCTAAATACTTTTAGAACCTTAGCTCCGATATCAGTTGAAGGAAAATCCCGATTTCCTGGTCTAGGTTCGTTCAGATCTGATCAGATCAAGAGATGTATTTCAAAAATTTTTCTCTTTAATTTATATCAGATCTGAAATATTTTAGATCTAATTTTTATTATTCTAATAATAAAAATAAAATCTAGATAAATTAAATTCAATTTAATTTACCTTGATATGGGTAATCCTATTATCCGTTGATGATCCTATATGCAGCGGAAGGTTCTGGATCTAGCCACGCAAGTGCCTGGCCTCTACTGGTATCCACTTAGGTTAATCTGGAGATCCTCTTCTTCTCTATCATGTCTCTAAAAATTAACTCTAGATCTGATCTGGAGGATCTTCAAAACTCCTTTTGAAGATCAGCAGTTGTCCTATGCAGTAGTGCAGCCTTCTAGCTTTCAGTCGCCTTTCTCTTGTCTGGATCGCACCAACCAATGTCCAAAACTCCTTTTGGATGTGGAGATGAGAGGGAGAAGGTGGGTTTGGCATGGAGGAAGAGGGGAGAGGCAGCCTTGGGGCATGGAGAATTGTGATACTTTCAATACCATCTGAGTTGGGCGCAGGGTCTTATTTATTGACTGTCTGTGATCCAACTCCTCTTCTTCCCAACCAATCACAACTCTTTATGAAATCAAATCTAAATTTGATTGATAAAAATAGAGTCCCTGGATTCCTCCTTAGAGGGTTCCTAAGATCAGCCAAAGTTGGTTCTTAGGAGAACTCTAATCTGAATCCAAAAAGGAGATGGAGTCCCTATCCAATAGGGACTCCTAGGTGCCTCCAACTTGGGCACACGCCTAGGGTGGCGTGCACCCTCCTCCTTGCCAGGTTTTGGTAGGAAAACAGACCCCCACCAGCTCTCCAATAGGTGCGTGACACATGGACAAAAGTCAAAGTGTCAATGGTCAACATTTGACCAATCAAAGGTCAACTTTTGACCAAAGTCAAAGGACGAGAAATGGCAGGTGACCAAAAATGGTAGGTAATGTCTTACAAAATAAGACAACCTTTTCTAACTTGGACAAGCTCCAGTCAGAACCATATGAAGGCCTCTGATTGAGCACAAACTCCTTTGGCTCAGATAGGACAACTTATTTATGATAGTAAAAGAAGAACGTTAGGTTCAATCGAGTGCTAGCACGATTTCCTTGAACCTAATTGAATCTCATTCAGATCAATTGAACTGGATCAGTTCAATTGATGATCACCAGATTCAAACCCTTATTTGTGTGACCCAGTTAGGTTCAGTTCTGTATGGTAATGGGATATGTCATGATCTCTATCATCGACATCATCGAAACTCCTTTCGATGGATCAGAACTCTTCTGATTCGAACAGCTAGAATGATCGATCATCTAAATCATTCTAATTGCTCCCAAAATCCACCAGTGACACCTAGCAGTATATGGTGGCAACCCATCAGAGCTGAATGCGAACCTCTTGGTGCAGCTACCTATGTGATTAAGTTCTTCTATCTTGAGCCTCCGATCAGATTAGGATTAAGGTGAACTCGTCAAACCCTAGTCTCTATCATATGATGTAATCATTCGATTCAAGTCTAATGTGAAAATCTAAATAGAAACTCTTTCTATTATTTCACTCTGCCATGGCCATGGACTTCTGGACTTGATTCTCATGATCATCATAGGGCTGCTCCTCTACCACCGAGGTAGATAGATTCCATCTTGATGCTATCCAGTTCCTACAATGAACATGCTATAGCCAACATACACCTCAGGATTTCGAATGGCTAGGAGACCGAGTAATGGTGTAGTCAAACTATAACACCCTCAAGGTGAACTGTCGATGCACCTCAGGTCAAAGAACCAGACACACTACTGCAGCATCGAGTCAGTCATTGACGAGAAGGTAGACTCCCTAATGACTACTCGAGGTGGTCACGCTCAGTGCCCTCGTTCTCTAACGAGTACCTATACTCTCGCTCCGGTGTCTCCACACCATAGACTCAAGACTCATCTACTAAAGAGAAGCGATTGTACACCAACCTTTCGGATCAATCACCATCATCGTGATGATCCTATGGTCGAGAGCATTTTATGAGTTAATAATGATTACTCATGTCCTAAATTTTCAACTCTTGAAAATATAAATTATCATTATCATTAACTCAAAGAATGTATCACAGACACTAAATACATATATGTGATAGAAAATAACCCATTTTATTTATTATAGTCAAAATTATAATTTTGCCTCTAGAAGTGTATTACAAGTGTCAGCCAATTCTGGCTTCTAGGGCACATATATCTAGCAACTTTCTCATTGAGCTTGATCTGCTTTCCAAGATATCTTCCTCAAGATAGATATATTCCTCAAGATATCCATTTAAGAATGTCATTTTCACGTCCATTTGCCATATTTCATAATCGAAATAGGCTGCAACAGCAAGCAATGTGTGAATGGATTTTAGCATAGCTACTGACGAAAAGATATCCTGATAGTCAATGCCTTCGCATTGACTATAACCTTTTGCCACTAATCTAGCTTTGAATGTCTCCACATTTTCATCTGCACCAATCTTTCTCTTAAAGATCCATTTACACCCAATAGGTACTATACCTTCTGGTGGATCTACCAAGGTCCAGACTTGGTTTGAGTGCATCGAATCAATTTTTGACTTCATTGCCTCTAATCATTTCTCGAAGTCGATATTTGATATCGCCTCGTTATAGGTTTTGAGATCATCACCATGAATCCCATTACCTACGAGGAATATTTTCTCTACTTCCTCTGAAATCGTACCTATGTACCTCTTAGGGGGATGAAAAACTCTTTTCGATCTATGAGATGGAGGAGATAGTGTTTGGATTGGCTTAACCTGATTTGGTTTCATTTGATCCTCAGCTCATTGCTCTTGTGAGACTTTCTCATTGAGCTTGATCTTCTTTCCAATGCCACTATCTTGAATAAATTATTTTTCAATAAAGATGGCATGTCGACTCACATTCACATTGTGATGTTCTGGAATGTATAAATAATATCCTAATGACTCTTTAGGATATCCTATAAATCGAGCTCTAAAGGACCTAAAGTCTAACTTATCTACTTGTTGTCTTTTGACATGAGCCGGATAACCCCAAATTCTGAGATGATTCAGACTTAATTTCTTACCATGCCATATCTCATACGGTGTGGTAGGAATGGTTTTAGAAGGAATTCTATTCAATAAGTATATTGCAATTAACAAATAGTATCCCCAAAAAAAATCAAGAAGGTCTGTGAAGCTCATCATGGATCAGACCATATCTAAAAGGGTCCGATTCCTCCATTCTGAAACTCCATTGAGTTGAGGTGTTCCAGGTGGAGTCCATTGAGAAACTATGCCATTTTCTTGAGATAGTCCAGGAATTTCTGACTAAGATATTCATCTCCTCGATCTGATCGAAGAACCTTAATGGATTTTTCAGTTTGCTTTTCTACTTCATATCTAAATTCCTTGAACTTTTCAAAAGCTTCAGACTTGTGTCTCATAAGATACACATATCCATACCTAGATAAATCATTGATAAAGGTTACGAAGTAGACAAAGATGCCTCTAGCCGGCACATCAAATAGGCCGCACACATCAGTATATACTAGGGCAAGAAGATCCATGGCTTTTCTCCATGTCCTATAAAAGGGAGTTTAGTCATTTTGCCATGAAGATAAGATTCACAAATTGGATATGACTCGAAAGTCAACGGACTCAATAGCCTGATTTTTTCTAATTTATTAACCTATCTTCTGCTATATGACCTAGTCTTAGATGCCATAGATACCTATCGTTTGGACTATCCCTAGATCGTTTCATGGTATTCACATTTTGCTCGATATTAAAAATAGATACATCAATATGTAACTAATAAAGACCATTAATAAGAAAACCACTTGCAATTTTATTTCTTTCATAAAGAATGTTAAAATGGTCCCTAAGAAAACTAATTACATAGCCTTCTAATGCTAGGCAAGAAATAGAAATCAAATTCATGCTTGCTGCAGGCACATAATAACAGTCTTTTAACACTAAGTCTAAACCAAATGGTAGTTGAAGAGGGTATGGTCCCACGACCATGGTAGCAACTCCTGCTCCATTTTCAACGTGCAGGATCATCTCACCATCCCTCAGCCTCCTGCTATCCTCAAGATCCTGCATGGAAGTGCACAAATGAGCACTAGAACTAGAGTCAAGCATCCAACTGGATGCAGAAGAAACCATAAGGTTAGACTCAATAATGAGCATACCTCCAGAATAACCTGCCTCCTTCTTATTCTTTAGGATGGCCAAGTATGTAGGGCAGTTCTGCTTTCAGTAGCCGTCATTATTGCGATGGAAATACTTTCCTTTGTCAGCGGTCTTTTTCTTCAGTTTTGCCATTTTCTTCTTTCCTCTATCTATCTTTTGCTTTTTCATAGACTTCTTCTTCTTTCTAAAAGACTTTCTCTTGAAAGAAGTCCATTCCATAGCAAACATTGAGCCTTTAAAACTTTTCATAGAAAGCTCAGTGGTAACCAACATGTTCATAAGTTCGGCCAGGAAATTTTGAAATTTATGCATATGGTAGTTCATGATGAACTGCCCATATGCATCAGTCAAAGATTATAGAATTATGTCATTATGCAGATCCAAGTCCAACTTCACTCCAAGCTTCTTAAGCTCTTCCAAACTCTTGATCATCATCAAACAATGATCTTGGACTGACTGCCCATCATGCATCTTAGCCTTGAATAGTTGTTTAGTGACTTGATACTTGGCTGCATGACTCTGTTCATCAAACATCTCTTATAGGTGAGCCAACATTTGGTGAGCAGTCCTGATATCTTCATGTTGGCATTTAAGTTCATCAAACATTGAGCCCAACTATAATATCTGGCCTTATTATCTTCGTCCGTCTACTTATCCAGAGATGCTCTCTGTTCAGCGGATGGACGAGCTGATAAGGTGGGAGGGTCTTGGTCTAGTATATGAGTTACATTTTGGAATCCAAAATAATTTTGAAGTTTCAGAGCCAATTCTTGTAATTTGGTTCGATCAGTCTATGGGTGTCCAAGATTCATGCTAGTGGATTGGATGTAGATATTTTTCTATAGAGAGTCAAAGTTTCTAATTAAATATAATAATTAAGACTTAATTAATTTATTTAAAAATTTTATTTTTAAATAAATTAGCTTTCACTATTTTCTTGGATCCCTATACTTCCTCCGTAGAGATGCAAAAATCTCCATGATTAATGATTTCTAGTGGGTGGTGCGGTCCCACCAACTGACTCATCATCTCACCTAATAATTATTGATGATGGATTAGCCAATGAGTGAACAACTCTTATTTAATGATTCTCTAATCATGGTGCACCCAAACTTGGTCTCTAATTCATAAATCTCACCATGCCTGAAATATTGATCCACTCCATAGTTAAGTCAAATCCATCATTTGCACAAATTGAATTTCTAATTGAGTCTCTCACTGTATTCGAAATATTGAATCCAATCCATCCTCCAGCCCGTAGCATCCAATACCTAACAGATATGGTTGCATCTTTTCGATGCAACTGAACCACTGTAACCAACCGAGAACAATCAATCCTGAAAAGAGCCCGCACATCTACAATAGTGGAAGGCCTTAGACAATCTTTTCTTAGAGAGATTTGATTTAGATCTCATTAAATTGGACTTGTCATAGTGATAACCATTATGACTAACCTAGTGGCATGGGTTAGCTTAAATTATTGACCATCTCAAATCAAAACTGAGCCAACAAACATGGCCAGGTAAGTAAGACCGGTGGAAGGAATATTCCATTAACTCAACAAGAATGCATTTGAGTCGAGTAGCTCCCAATTAAAAACTAGTCGATCGTATCTACGAAACTTACCTTAGACACCAAATTATTGAGCTAGAACCAATCGGATTAGCCTACAATTCAGACTCTAACCACTGATCCTAATTAGGTCTTAGCTTAATCTATCACTTACGTGACTCGATCTTGACCCAGACTTAATCCTATTAGGCTGGTCAAATTAAGCACTATCGACCCATCTAACCAACTCTTGATTCGGTTTGATCAACTACTTAGACCTAATTGAGCTACCTAAGCCCGAATCCAATTTTATGAATATATCTTAGATCTAAAATTCTCAATTTTAGATCTAACATATATTTCATAATCTTAATTCTCAATTAAGTTTAGGATTCACAAACAAAATATGTAAATAAAATCCTAGAGTTTCAGGATCTAGGATTTTGTAGAAAGTAAGTTTTTGATTTCTAATTAAGGACGAACGTGCAGCATGTTAGATATATGTGCCCTAGAAGCCAGAATTGGCTGACACTTGTAATACACTTCTAGGGGAAAAATTATAATTTTGACTAAAAGCAATAAATGGGTTATTTTCTATCATATATGTGTATTTAGTGTCTGTGATACATCCTTTGAGTTAATGGCAATGATAATTCATATTTTCAAGAGTTGAAAATTTAAGACATGAATAATCATTATTAACTCATAAATTGCTCCCGACCATAGGATCATCACGAGGATGGTGATTGATCCGAAAGGTTGGTGTACAATCGCTTCTCTTTAGTAGATGAGTCTTGAGTCTACGGTGTGGAGACACCGGAGCGAGAGTACAGGTACTCGTTAGAGAACGAGGGCACTGAGCGTGACCACCTCGAGTAGTCATTAGGGAGTCTACCTTCTCGTCAATGACTGACTCGATGCTGCAGTAGTGTGTCTGGTTCTTTGACCTGAGATGCATCGGCAGTTCACCTTGAGGGTGTTATAGTTTGACTACACCATTACTCGGTCTCCTAGCCATATGGAACCCTGAGGTGTATGTTGGCTATAGCATGTTCATTGTAGGAACTGGATGGCATCAAGATGGAATCTATCTACCTCGGTGGTAGAGGAGCAGCCCTATGATGATCATGAGAATCAAGTCCAGAAATCCATGGCCATGGCAGAGTGAAATAATAGAAAGAGTTTCTATTTAGATTTTCACATTGGACTCGAATCGAATGATTACATCATATGACAGAGACTAGGGTTTG
This sequence comes from Cocos nucifera, assembly GCA_006176705.1. Classification (NCBI taxonomy): domain Eukaryota; kingdom Viridiplantae; phylum Streptophyta; class Magnoliopsida; order Arecales; family Arecaceae; genus Cocos; species Cocos nucifera. The sequence goes on along the minus strand of QRFJ01006019.1, from coordinate 52,797 downwards.
ACGAGTTCACCTTAACCCTAATCTGATCGGGGCTCAAGATAGAAGAACTTAATCACACAGGTAGCTGCACCAAGAGGTTCGCATTCAGCTCTGATGGGTTGCCACCATATACTGCTAGGTGTCACTGGTGGATTTTGGGAGCAATTAGAATGATTTAGATGATCGATCATTCTAGCTGTTCGAATCAGAAGAGTTCTGATCCATCGAAAGGAGTTTCGATGATGTCGATGATAGAGATCATGACATATCCCATTACCATACAGAACTGAACCTAACTGGGTCACACAAACAAGGGTTTGAATCTGGTGATCATCAATTGAACTGATCTAGTTCAATTGATCTGAATGAGATTCAATTAGGTTCAAGGAAATCGTGCTAGCACTCGATTGAACCTAACGTTCTTCTTTTGCTATCATAAATAAGTTGTCCTGTCTGAGCCAAAGGAGTTTGTGCTCAATCAGAGGCCTTCATATGGTCTGACTGGAGGTTGTCCAAGTCAGAAAAGGTTGTCTTATTTGTAAGACATTACCTGCCATTTTTGGTCACCTGCCATTTCTTGTTCTTTGACTTTGGTCAAAAGTCTACCTTTGACTGGTCAAACGTTGACCATTGACACTTTGACTTTTGACCACATGTCATGCACCTATTGGAGAGCTGGTGGGGGCCTGTCCCCCTGCCAGAACCTGGCAAGGAGAAGGGCGCACGCCACCCTAGGGTAGGCGTGTGCCCAAGTTGGAGGCGCCTAGGAGTCCTTGTTGGACAAGGACTCCATCTCCTTTTTGGATTCCAATTAGAGTTCTTCTAAGAACCAACTTTGACTGGTCTTAGGCACCCTCTAAGGAGGAATCCAGGGGACTCTATTCCCACCAATCAGATTTAGATCTGATTTCACAAAGGGTTGTGATTGGTTGGGAAGAAGAGGAGTTGGAATCACAGCTAGTCTATAAATAAGACCCTGTACCCAACTCAGATTATAGGAATTGAATTGAGATCATAGTTTCCCCATGCCCCAAGGCTGCCTCTCCCCTCCTTCTCCATGCCAAACCATCTTCTCCCCTTGCTCTCCACGTCCAAAAGGAGTTTTGGACCTTGGTTGGTGCGATTCAGATCAAAGAAAGGCGATCAAAAGCTAAGAAGGCTGCGCTGCTGCAAAGGACGACTGCTGATCTTCAAAAGGAGTTTTGAAGATCCTCCAGATCAGATCCAGATCTGAATTTTTGGAGGTGTGATAGAGAAGAAGAGGATCTCCAGATCCAGCCCGAGTGGATACCGGTAGAGGCCAGGCGCTTGCGTGGCTAGATCCAGAACCTTCCGCTGCAAACAGGATCATCAACAGGGTAATAGGATTACCCAAATCAGGTAAATTAAATTTGATTTAATTTATCTTTATTTTATTTTTATTATTAAAATAATAAAATTAGATCTGAAATATCCCAGATCTGATTAGAATTAAGAGAAAAAAAAATTTTGAAATATATCTCTCGATCTGATCAGATTTGAACGAACCTGGTCCGGAAAATCAGGATTTTCCTTCAACTGGTATCAGAGCCATGGTTCTAAAATTATTTAGATCTAATTTTAAATTTATTTTAATTAAAAAATAAGTAATTTTAGATGTCACATGAGATGTGATCAGATCTAAAATCAGAAAAAAATTAAAATTAAATAATTTGGATCTAAGATTAGAAGATATGCATGACTAGTTCTAGAATAGAATAGTTCTATAGAATAGTCTTGCATGTTTTTGATTTAATCTGATTAAATCATATTTTAGATCTTTTTATTTACTATTTTTTGATATTATAAGTATTATAATAACATCTAAAAAATAGTAAATAAAAATTATTTAATTTTTGAAATATCATATGAGATATGATTGATGCATGTCTAGACTAGTTGTAGAATAGTTCTACATAATTGTCTAGATTAGAATTTATTTTGATTAGATCAATTTAAATCTAATTTTTTAGATTATTATGAGATAATTTAGATCTAAAAATATGCATGATTTGATACATGAGATGTATGCAAAATATGCCATGATTAGATCTACTTTATATATGAGATATATGATATAGATCTGATATTGTTTTGTAGTATTGAATGTTCCTGATTAAGGCGTTCCTCTTGGCCGTCCGGTCATAAGAACGAAGAAGGGTTTAAAGGCCCTCTCTTCCCATTCGATGGGGTGTTCTTATGATGTGTAGGGGTGCTGCGTGTTCGTCCTTAATCAGAAATCCAAAACTTACTTTCTGCAAAATCCTAGATCCTGAAACCCTAGGATTTATTGTGCATATTTTATTTATGAACCCTACTTAATTAAGAATTAAGTTTATGAAATATTAATTAGGTCTAAAATTGAGAATTTTAGATCTAAGACATATTCATAATACTGGGTTCGGGCTTGGGTAGCTCAATTAGGTCTAAGCGGTTGATCAAACCGAATCAAGAGTTGGTTAGATGGGATCAACAATGCTTAAATTGACCAGCCTAATAGGATTAAGTCTGGGTCAAGATCGAGTCACGATCAAGCAAGACCTAATTAGGCTCAGAGGTTAGAGTCTGGATTGTAGGCTAACCCAATTGGTTCTGGCTCAACAATTTGGTGTCTAAGGTAAGTTTGGCATAGACGACCGACTGGTTTTTAATTGGAAGCTACTCGACCTGAATGCGTTCTTGTACGAGTTAATGGCATATTCCTTCCACCGGTCTCACTTACCTGGCCATATCTGTTGACACAGTTCTGATCTGAGGTGGTCAATAATCCGAGCTAACCCATGCCACTAGGTTAGTCATAATTGTTATGACTAAGCCAAGTCTAGTTTAATGAGACCTGAAATCAATTCTCCCTAAGAAAAGATTAAGTCTGAGGTCTTCCACCATTGTAGATGTGCGGGCCCTTCCCGGGTTGATTGTTCTCGGCTGGATACAGTGGCTCAGTTGCACCGGAAAAGATGCAACCATGTCTATTAGGCATTGGATGCTATGGGCTGGAGGATGAGTTGGGCTCAATATTTCTGGATACGGTGAGAGACTCAATTAGGAACCCAGTCTATGCAAATGGTGGGTCTGACTTAACTAAGGAGTGGATCAATATTTCGGATACGGTGAGATTCATGAATTAGAGACCAAGTTTGGGTGCACCATGATTAGAGAATCATTGAACAAGAGTTGTTCACTCATTGGCTAACCCATCACCAATAACTGTTAGGTGAGGTGATGAGTCAGTTGGTGAGACCGCACCACCCACTAGAAATCATTAATCGTGGAGATTTTTGCATCTCTACAGAGGGAGTGTAGGGATCCGAGAAAATAGTGGAAGCTAATTTGTTTAAAAATAAAATCCCTAAACAAATTGGTCAAGTCAAAATTACAGTATCTAACTAGAATCTTTGACTCTCTACAGGAAAATGTCTGCGTCCAACCCATTGGCACGTATCCTGGACACACATAGACTGACTGGACCCAATTATAAAGATTGGCTCAGGAACTACAAAATTATTTTGGGTTTTGAGAAGTTAACCCATGTTTTGGACCAGGACCCTCCCACCTTACCAGCCCGTCCATCTGTTGAACAGAGAGCGTCTCTGGAAAAAATGGATTGACGAAGATAATAAGGCCAGATATTACATGTTGGGCTCGATGTCTGATGAGCTCCAGCACCAACATGAGGATATCGGGACTGCTCGCCAAATGTTGGCTCACCTGCAGGAGATGTTTGGTGAACAGAGTCGCGCAGCCAAATATCAAGTCACAAAATGACTTTTTAAGGCTAAGATGCGTGATGGGCAGTCAGTCCAAGATCACTGTCTGACAATGATCAAGGATATGGAAGAGCTTGAGAAGCTCGGTGTGAAGTTAGACTTGGACCTGCAGAACGATATTATTCTGCAATCCTTGACTGATGCATATGGGCAATTCATCATGAATTACCACATGCATAAACTTCAGAATTCCTTGGCCGAGTTAATGAATATGCTGGTTACCGCTGAGCTTTCTATGAAAGGTTCTAAAGGCTCAGTTCTTGCTATGGAACGGACTTCTTCCAAAAGAAAGTCTTATGGAAAGAAAAAGAAATCTGTGAAAAAGCAAAAGGTCGAAGGATCTAAGAAGAAGAAAGCAGAGCCGAAGAAAAAGACCGATGTCAAAGGAAAGTATTTTCATTGCAATAGCGACGGCCATTGGAAGTAGAACTGCCCTACTTACCTGGCCACCCTAAAGAACAAGAAGGAAGGTCCTTCTGAAGGTATGCTCCTTATTGAGTCTAACCTTACGGTTTCTTCTGAATCCAATTGGGTGCTTGACTCTGGTTCCAGTGCTCATCTGTGCACTTCCATACAGGATCTTGAGGATAGCAGGAGGCTGAGGGATAGAGACATGATCCTACGCATCGATAATGGAGCAAGAGTTGTTGCAGTAGCCGTGGGAACATACCCTCTGCGATTACCATCTGGTTTAAACTTAGTTTTGAAAGACTGTTATTTTGTGCCTACAGCTAGCAGGAATTGGAGAAAAATGGGCTATTGAGTCCATTAACTTTCGAGTCATATCCAACTTGTGAATAGATCAAGATAGCGGCATTGGAAAATAGATCAAGCTTGATGAGAAAGTCTCACAAGCAGAACGAGCTAAGGACCAAGTGGAACCAAATCAGATTGAGCCAATAAGAATACTACCTCCTCCACCTCGTAGATCGAAAAGAGTTTTCCATCCCCCTGAAAGATACTTAGGTATTATTTCAGAGGATGTAGAGAAAATGTTCCTCGTAGATAATGGTGCTCATGGTGATGATCCCAAAACCTACAACGAGATAATATCAGATATCGACTCCGAGAAATGGCTAGAGGCAATGCAGTCAGAAATTGACTCAATGCACTCAAACCAAGTCTGGACCTTGGTAGATCCACCAGAAGGTATAGTACCTATTGGATGTAAATAGATCTTCAAGAGAAAGATTGGTGCAGATGGGAATGTGGAGACATTCAAGGCTAGACTAGTGGCTAAAGGTTATAGTCAACGCGAAGGCATTGACTATCAGGATACCTTTTCCCCAGTGGCTATGCTAAAATCTATCCACACATTACTTGCCGTTGCGGCCTATTTCGATTATGAAATATGGCAAATGGACGTGAAAACGGCATTCTTGAATGGATATCTTGAGGAAGATATCTATATGGAACAGCCGCTAGGTTTCACATCCAGTGATGCTGATCACAAGGTTTGCAAGCTGCAAAGGTCCATATATGGACTTAAGCAAGCATCTCGGAGCTGGAACACTCGTTTCAGTGATGTGATCAAAATGTTTGATTTCATCAAAAATGAAGAGGAATCGTGTGTATTCAAAAGGGTCAGTGGGAGCGTTGTTGTCTTCCTCGTATTGTACGTGGATGACATCCTCCTTATTGGAAATGATATTCCCATGTTGACATCAGTCAAAATATGGTTGTCCAAGGAATTCTCCATGAAAGACCTAGGTGAAGTATCCTTTATTCTAGGAATTAAGGTCTATAGGGATAGACCAAATAGGATGCTAGGACTTTCATAGAAGATGTACATAGAGAAAGTACTAAAGAGGTTTAGTATGGAAAACTCTAAGAGGAGATTAATACCCTTCAGACATGGTATCCATCTTTGCAAGAAGATGTGGCCTAGCACACCTGAGGAAATAGAATGCATGAGCAAGATCCCTTATGCTTCTGCAATAGGGAGCCTCATGTATGCCATGCTTTGTACATGACCTGATATAGCCTATGCTGTGAGTGTCACAAGCAGATATCAGTCAAATCCAGGTGAAGAACACTGGACTTCTGTGAAATGTATCCTTAAGTACTTGAGAAGAACTAAGGATATGATGTTAATCTTTGGTAATGGAGAACTCTAAGTCCAGGGATACACAGACTCGAATTTCATGTTCGATATAGGTGATCGAAAGTCGACATCTGGGAGTCTGTTTGTGTGCAATGGTGGTGCTGTCAGCTGAAAAAGTTCCAAGCAAACCATGATGGGTTGCCACCATATACTGCTAGGTGTCACTGGTGGATTTTGGGAGCAATTAGAATGATTTAGATGATCGATCATTCTAGCTGTTCGAATCAGAAGAGTTCTGATCCATCGAAAGGAGTTTCGATGATGTCGATGATGGAGATCATGACATATCCCATTACCATACAGAACTGAACCTAACTGGGTCACACAAACAAGGGTTTGAATCTGGTGATCATCAATTGAACTGATCTAGTTCAATTGATCTGAATGAGATTCAATTAGATTCAAGGAAATCGTGCTAGCACTCGATTGAACCTAACGTTCTTCTTTTGCTATCATAAATAAGTTATCCCATCTGAGCCAAAGGAGTTTGTGCTCAATCAGAGGCCTTCATATGGTCTGACTGGAGGTTGTCCAAGTCAGAAAAGGTTGTCTTATTTGTAAGACATTACCTGCCATTTTTGGTCACCTGCCATTTCTTGTTCTTTGACTTTGGTCAAAAGTCTACCTTTGACTGGTCAAACGTTGACCATTGACCCTTTGACTTTTGACCACATGTCATGCACCTATTGGAGAGCTGGTGGGGGCCTGTCCCCCTGCCAGAACCTGGCAAGGAGGAGGGCGCACGCCAAGGGTGGCGTGAGCCCAAGTTTGGAGGAGTCTTGGAGTCCTTATTGGACAAGGACTCCACCTCTCTTTTGGATTCCAATCAGAGTTCTCCCTAAAACCAACTTTGACTGGTCTTAGGCACCCTCTAAGTAGGAATCCAGGGGACTCTATTCCCACCAATCAGATTTAGATCTGATTTCACAAAGGGTTGTGATTGGTTGGGAATAAGAGAAGCTGGATCACTGTCAGTCTATAAATAAGACCCTGTGCCCAACTCAAATATATAGGAATTGAATTGAGATCAAAGTTCCCCATGCCCCAAGGCTGCCTCTCCCCTCTTCCTCCATGCCAAACCATCTTCTCCCCTTGCTCTCCATGTCCAAAAGAGTTTTGGACCTTGGTTGGTGCGATCCAAATCAAAGAAAGGCGATCAAAAGTAAGAAGGCTGCACTGCTGCAAAAGGACGACTGCTGATCTTCAAAAGGAGTTTTGAAGATCCTCCAGATTCAGATCTAATTTTTGAAGGTGTGATAGAGAAGAAGAGAATCTCTAGATGCAGCCCAAGTGGATACCGGTAGAGGCCAGGCGCTTGCGTGGCTAGATCCAGAACCTTCCGCTGCAAACAGGATCATCAACAGGGTAATAGGATTACCCAAATCAGGTAAATTAAATTAAATTTAATTTATTTTTATTTTATTTCTATTATTAAAATAATAAAATTAGATCTGAAACATCCTAGATCTGATTGGGATCGAGAGAAAAAAAAAAATTTTGAAATATATCTCTCGATCTGATCAGATTTGAACGAACCTGGTCCGGAAAATCAGGATTTTTCTTCACAGCACCCTTATACATCATAAGAATATCCCATCGAATGGAAGGAGAGGATATTTAAATCCTACTTTGTTCTTATGACTGGACGGCCAAGGGGAACGCCTTAATCAGAAATATAAATCTATAAAACTAGTTAGATTTACATCATATATCTCATATATAAAATTGATCTAACTTTATACGTGTTTTGCATACATCTCATGTATCATGTCATGCATATTTTTTAGATCTAAATTATCTCATAATTATTTAAAAAATTAGATTTAAATTGATCACATCAAAATAAATTCTAATATGTAGAACTATTCTACAACTAGTCTAAACATGCATTCATCATATCTCAAATGATCTAAAAATTAAATAATTTTATTTTTTATTTTTTAAATTTTATTATAATATTTATAATTATTAAAAAATAAAAAATAAATATATCTAAAATTATAATTTAATCAAAATAAATTATGATCATGTAAGACTATGTGTAGAACTATTCTATTTTACAACTAGTCATGCATATTATAGAACTTAGATCTATATTATTTAATTTTATTTTTTCTAATTTTAGATCTAATTACATCTCATGTAACATCTAAAATCACCAATTTATCAGATCAAAATAAATTAAAATAATATCTACATAATTTTTAGAACCTGGCTCTGATACCGATTGAAGAAAAATACTGATTTTCTGGGTCAGGTTCGTTCAGATTTGATTGGATTAAGAGAGATATTTTAAAAATTTTTCTTTTATATCTAGATCAGATCTGAGATATTTTAGATTTAATTTTATAGATCTAATAAATAAAAATAAAAATAAATTAAATCTAATTTAATTTATATCTTGATGTTGGATAATCGGATTATCCTATGATGATCCTGCTGATTGCCTGACATTCTAGATCTAGCCATGTAAGCACCTAGCCTCTACCGATATTCACTCAGGTTGGATCTAGAGATCTTCTTCTTCTTTATCATCTCTCCAAATTTTAGATCTGAATCTGATTTGGAGGATCTTCAAAACTCCTTTCGAAGATCTATTATCGTCTCTATAGCATGATCGCACCAAACAAGAGCCCAACTTCCTTTGGGCGTGGAGAGGGGAGAAAGGATCAGAAGATGGTGTGGAGGAGGGAGAGGGGCAGCCTTGGGGCATGGCTAAAAGAGAACTTCATGAAAAATTAGTGCAGACATGGTTTATATTGACCCTGCTACGCCATGCAGTGCCACATCATCCCGGCCAATCACGTTGCTTCATGCAATCAGATCTAAATCTAATTGATGGGATGATATCATCTAATCTAATCAGATGAGAGCTCCTTTAATTCATCCTTAGATGGCACCTAAGACTGATCAAAGTCTATAGTTATGGGCCACCTAAGTAGAAACCAAGAAGCAACCTGGAGTCCCATATCCAAGAAGCAACCTAGAGTCCCATCCGTATGGGACTCTAGGCATCCCTATCCATGGACGCATGCCTCCCTAGGCATGTGCCTCCTCCTTTCCAAATTCTAGCAAGGGGATAAGCCCCTATCTGCTCTCCAATAGGTGCATAACATATAGGCAGATGTCTAAGTGTCAAAGATCAACGTTTGACCAAAGTCAAAGGACAAGAATTAGCAGGTGACGAAAAATAGCAGGTATTATCTCAAATTTATCTTATAAATTAAGACAACCCTTTTCCGACCTGGACAAACTCCAAGCATATCAAGTGAAGGTACCTGAGTGAGTACAAACTCATTTGGCTCAGTCGAGATAACTTTTAATGATAATAGAAGAAGAACGTTAGGCTCAATTATGTGCTAGCATGATTTTCTTGAACCTAATTGAATCTAATTCAGATCAATTGAACTGGATTAGTCCAATTGATGATATCCAGATCTAAATTCTTGTTTGTGTGACCCAGTTAGGTTCAATTTTATATGGTAATGGGATATGTCATGATCTCCATCATTGACATCATCGAAATTTCTTTTGATGGATCAGAATTTTTTTGATTCAGACAACTAGAATAATCAATCATCTAAATCATTCTAATTGCTCCCAAAATCCACCAATGACACCTAGTAGTATTTGGTGGCAACCCATCAAAATTAAAAATGAACCTTTCGATGTAGCTATTTGTGTGATTAAATTCTTTTATCTTGAGCCCGAATCAGATTAGGATTAAGATGAACTCGTCAAACCTTAATTTCTATCATATGATTTTATCATTTAATTCAAGTCCGATGTAAAAATCTTAATAGAAACTCTTTCTATTATTTCACTCTACCATGGCCATGGGCTTATGGACTTGATTCTCATGATCATCATAGGGCTGCTCCTCATCTACCGAGGTAGATAGATTTCCTCTTGGTACAATCCAATTCCTACAATGAACATGCTATAGCCAACATACACCTCAGGATTCCAAATGGCTAGGAGATCGAGTCATGGTGTAGTCAAACTATAACACCCTCATGGTGAATTATCGATGCACCTCAGGTCAAAGAACCAGACACACCACTGCAGCTTTGAGTCAGTCATCGACGAGAAGGTAGACTTCCTTACGACTACTCGAGGTGGTCACGCTCAATGCCCTTGTTCTCTAATGAGTACCTGTACTCTCACTCCGATATCTTTACACCATAGACTCAAGACTCATCTACTATAAAGAAGCGATTGTACATCAATCTTCCGTATCAATCACCATCCTCATGATGATCCTACAGTCAAGAGCATTTTATGAGTTAATAATGAAAATTCTTGTCTTAAATTTTTAACTCTTGAAAATAAGAATTATCATTACCATTAACTCAAGGAATGTATCACAAACACTAAATACATATTTGTGATAGAAAATAACCCATTTTATTATTTATAGTCAAAATTATAATTTTGCCCCTAGAAGTGATTACAAATGTCAGCCAATTCTGGCTTCTAGGGCATACATATCTAATATGGGCAAGCTCCAGTCAGACCAAGTAAAGGTTTCTGAGTGAGCGTAAACATATTTGGCTCAGTTAAGATAACTTTTAATGATTATTAAAGGAGAATATTAGGCTCAATTGTGTGCTAGCATGATTGCCTTGAACCTAATTGAATCTTATTCAAATCAATTGAACTAAGTTAGTCCAATTGATGATATCCAGATCCAAATCCTTATTTGTGTGATCCAGTTAGATTCAGTTCCATATGATATGGAATATGTCATGATCTCTATCATCGACATCATCGAAATACCTTTCGATGGATCAAAACTTTTCTAATTCAGATAACTAATTTAATTGATCATCCAAATTATTCTAATTGCTCTCAAAATCCATCAGTGATACCTACAGTATATGATGGCAACCCATCAAAATTAAAAATGAACCTCTCGGTGCAGTTATCTGTGTGATTAAGTTCCTCTATCTTGAGCCCCGATCGGATTAGGATTAAGGTGATCTCGTCAAACCCTAATTTCCATCATATTAATTAATCATTTGATTCAAGTCCAATGTGAAAACCCTGATAGAAACTCTTTCTATTATTTCCCTCTGCCATGGCCATGGGCTTATGGACTTAATTCTCATGATCATCATAGGGCTGCTCCTCTTCTACCGAGGTAGATAGATCCCTTATTGGTGCAATTCAATTCCTACAATGAACAAGCTATAGCCAACATACACCTCAGGATTTTGAATGGCTAGGAGATCGAGTTATTGTATAGTCAAACTATAACACCCTCAAGGTGAAGTCAAACTATAATATCCTTAAGATGAACTGTCGATGCACCTCAGGTCAAAGAACCAGACACACCACTGTATCTTCGAGCCAGTTATCGATGAGAAGGTAGACTTCCTCATGACTGCTTAAGGTGGTCATGCTCAGTGCCCTCATTCTCTAATGAGTATCTGTACTCTCACTCTGGTATCTCTACACCATAGACTCAAGACTTATCTATCCTAAAGAAGCGATCGTACACCAACCTTCCAGATCAATCACCATCCTTATGATCCTATGGTCGGAAGCATTTCATGAGTTAATAATGAAAATTCATGTCTTAAATTTTTAACTCTTGAAAATATGAACTATCATTATCATTAACTCAAGGGATGTATCACAGATACTTTCAAATACACACTATGATAGAAAATAATTTATTTTATTATTTATAGTCAAAATTATAATTTTGCGCTTAGATGTGTATTACAAGTGTTAGCCAATTCTGGCCTCTAGGGCACATAAATCTAACAAAGAATTATGGAGACCAAGAGATCTCTTTGATCTTAAGAGATTTGATCTCGACAGCTATGGTGATGGTCCTCTTCTCATTTCGTTGTGCCAACAAACTCATGGTGCATGGTGGGGATCTCCATTTGTGCCACCTTTTTCTACACGGGCGTCTCCTGGCTCCTCATCTACCATATCTCTACCTACAAATATCTTAGCTCCATCAAAAAGGCCTCCAAGAAGGTTGAATCTATGAAGTCCACATCATCCTCCACTAGTAGCACCACTTAGGCTTGCTACCTCCTCTAAGAAGTCCTAGTTCAAGAATATGGATTGGGTTGGGACCAAGCTCAAGGAGTCCATCCATGACCTCTACCTCTTTAAGTTCAAGTTTAGTGCCATCATTACCCTCTTCTCTTCATTATCTTTAGCCTCCTCAACTATTTGTTCAAGGATAGTAGTGGTGAAGCTCCCCTTCTCATTAATCCTCATGGTACTGAAGATGAGTCACTAAGGGCTTCTAGGGACCGATCCCATTGATTGTTCTTTACTTTCTTTGCTCTATATCTACCATATTAAAGCCAATCCCTAATCCCAATCCTTTTTAACTTGGGAAAGACTACTTTCTACATCATTGTCAAGATGATTTGCCTAGACATGGTCTCCATTCTCCTTGACTACAATGCCGACCCCACTTGATATCCTCTGTAGGCACACTCTCACTTTGAACTTCCTCTTTAAGGGTGCTATCTTGAGGCTTTTCAAGGCTAGTCAATCTGCCAATCAGACTAGTTAGACTAGTCAACTTGGAAGCAAAGTAGTTTGTCAATTCGCTATTCAATCTGATTTTAAAAACATCAATGGCAATTGAAAAGACCCAGAAATTCTAAATTTTTTATTAGATCCAAAGCAATGCTGTTGAGTTTTCTTGTTTATTACTCTGCCTCAAGTACACTATTATGATTAACCCTTGAGCAAATTACCACTTTTGAAGGAAGCTCTATTACCCTCCTAGGACCTACAACTTGCAAATCCGATCTGAATGAGTTAAGCCTGGGCTCCCTTAAAAATTTTATTGGACAATTCCAAATCAAAACCTCTCTTTTAGAAGGATTAATTCCAAACTCCAACTGATTAAAAGGCCCTAAGACAACTTGCCTATCAATAGAATCAACTCAGCTATCTCTCTTAGAGCTTCCTTCACCAAGATCCCTAGCATTTCTTAGCAAACTTGCTTGAAGTCTTCTCCCTCTTATGATAACTCATGTAAGCCTTTAAATATAAACTTCTATACTCAATAATAGATTTCACCAATGGCTTTATCAACAGTGCCAAAAGATCCTTAGTTAACTCATAAACCTATATAGACATGTGTGCAGTCCCACATCAACTATGCACTAGGTATATCTTGGGTATTTATATAGGGCCAAGGAACCAAATTTTCACTAGTCATTTTAGTTAAGATCTTGGATTGATACAATTGAAATTCAGATAGACTCAATCCATGGCCCATGTGGACTAGGTGGCACTACAACATGAACTCATTTAGGTTGACAATAGGATATTACTTATGTTTATAATCAAATTTATAGTATTTATGATTAGATTTAAATGAATCTGGATCCTTAGCCTATATGGCTAATATGGTCATGTTAACATAATTTTAGTGCTTGGCACTAGGAAATGTCCTTTGAACAAGCTATGTTGAGATCTTGGAAGCCAGTACACACTCTATTCTAACCATTTTTCTTTCTTACAAACATAATATTGGAGATTATGCATTAGATGATTTCAAAATTAGCACTACTAATACGCATGTGGGAACAATGAATTAGTGGAATATCCTATGTTGGATTTAAATGGATTTGGACCCTTATGACCAATATGGCATTGTTAACATAATTTTGGTGCTTGGCACTAGAAATGTCCTTTGAGCAAGCCATGTTGAGATCCTGGAAGTCAATATACACTCTTTTCTAACCATTTTTCTTTCTAACTAATACAATATTAGAGATTATGCATCAAGTGATTTTGAAATTAGCGCTGATGACGTGCATGTGGAAACAACAAATTCGTTGGATATCCTATGTTGGCCATGGTAGCAATATGAATTGGGGGAATTGAAGAAATTTATAGACATAGGTTGCCAGGGCTTAAACCAGAGAGTATGTTATAATCTATGTGGGTATATACTAGGTTGCATATTGACTGTATACTAAGTATATCTTAAGAAGTTATATAGGGCCAAGGAATGTAAAAAACACCTAGCTAGCTTTTTCGGATGAGGTTTTGGACAGTTACATTAATACAATCATATAAGTTGACTTGACTAGATTAAATTAAAATCATCACTCGATTCTCATAGAAATGCATGATGTTTTTCCATCTTGAGTCATTTTTGTCATAATAGATAGGGTCAAAGTTGGCTGAACATTCCCTTTCTAAAAGATATTTAGTCATATTAAAAACTCACTAGCCTTGAAAGGTGATGAGACTAAGCTAGAGGAAATATTTTCAACCATGCATGTTAGATATATCTCTACCATATATTGTGCATAATAGCCTCGAGGGAAGCAGCTTGTCAACTATAATTCTTGCTTTCTCTAAAAGGCACCCAACTTTATTGTTACTCCATTCCTCTTCATTATATCTCTTTATAAAAATTTATTTTTTCGGTGTGGGAAGGGAGGGGGATGGAGGGTGGGGCATAGAGAGGAGCAAGAAAATGGTCATCTATCCATAAATTTAAGAATAAAATTTTTCAAAGAGAAAAAAATCTCAATCACTTACTTGATTGATTATAACTACTATCCACCAACTACTCCTTTCACCTAATAATCATACGATGCACTTTTTTTTTTTATTGATAAAATTATAACAACTATAACATATTTTTTTGCCTCAAATTAGCCACATCTACTATGCATGATGGATCTCTTTCATCCATTAATGATTTTTTAATTTGTTAACAAATATATCATTTTAAAAATAAGAGGTGAGCCTTAGCACATTAGTAAAGTTACTCTATTGTATCATAGAAGTCACGAGTTTGAAACATGGAGATAGTCTCTCTGCATATGGGGAAAAGCTTGCATATATCTAACTCTCCCCATACCATACATTAATCATGAAAACCTCGAGCACTAGGCTGCAAATTTTTGTTATTTGAAAAATAAATTATATTGGACATAAAATTATTAATTGATAAAGAAAAATTAACCCTTTGACCTCACATTTCTTCATATGACAGAAACACAACCCATAACAAATACTTCATCCACTTGAAATAATTATATGCATTGCATGTGCCTATAGCTAGTAACCAAGTACCCAAACTCAAGTTTTGATGTAACATTGATGCATCCTAGTCTTGAGTAGAACTTGCAAGTTTTGTGCCTTTATTAAACATGTCAGCAATTTGATCATACAACTATCGTTGCATGGACATGGATATGAAAATTAGATTACGATGGCAATCCTAGTGTTTGACTAGGCAAGAGGGAGAAAAGGAGATACAAGGATATGTAGGATATATACATACATTAAACTAGGTTATATATGAAGGAAAAAATCGGATTTTCTAGGTCAGGTTCGTTCAGATCTGATTGGATCGAGAGGCATATTTCAAAAAATTTTTCTTGATCCTAATCAGATCTAACACTTTTCAGATCTAATTTTATGATCTGATAAATAAAAAAATAAAATAAATTAATTATAAATTAATTTTATTTTGATTTTGGATAATCTAATTATCCGTTGATGATCCTACTGAAGCCCTAAGGTTCTGGATCTAGCCACGCAAGCGCCTGGCCTCTACTAGTATCCACTCAGATTGGATCTTGAGATCTTCTCCTTCTCTTTTTTTTCTCCAAAAATCAGATCTAGATCTGATTTGGAGGATCTTCAAAACTTCTTCTGAAGATCACCTGTCGTCTCAGCAGTAGTGCTGCCTTCTTCATTTTTCGTCAGCCTTTTCTTGCTTGACTCGCACTAATCTGAAGGCCCAACTTTCTTGGTCATGGAGAGGAGAAAGAGGGCCAGATGGTGGCATAAAGAAGAGAGAGGGGTAGCCTTGGGGCGTGGCTAAGAGAAACTCATAAAAAAGTGGGCGCAGACAGGGTCCTTTTATAGACTCTATTGCACCATGCAGTGTTGCATCACCCCGGCCAATCACGTTGCTTCGTGCAATCAGATCTAAATCTGATTGGTGGGATGACATCATCTGAGTCCAATCAGATAAGAGACCCACAAGTTCATCCTTAGATGGGTGCCTAAGATTGGTCAAAGTTGATTCTTAAGGGCCACTCTAATTGGAATCCAAAAGCAACCTGGAGTCCCATCCGTATGGGACTCCAAGGCATCTCTATCCAACTTGGGCGCACGCCATCCTAGGCATGCGCCCTCCTTCCTTGCCAGGTTTTCAGGAGGGACAAGGCCCCCATCCAGCTCTCCAATAGGTGCATGACATATGGTCAGATGTCCAAGGATCAAAGGTCAATGTTTGACCAAAGTCAAAGAACAAGAATTAGCAGGTGACCAAAAATGGCATAGGTATTGTCTCAAATTTATCTCATAAATTAAGACAATCCTTTTTTTAACTTGGACAAGCCTCCAGTCAGACCAGGTAAAGGCTACCTGAGTTGAGCACAAACTCCTTTGGCTCAGTCGAGACAACTTTTTATGATAGAAAAAGGAAGAACGTTTAGGCTTCAATCGTGTGCTAGCACGATTTTCCTTGAACCTAATTGAATCTCATTCAAATCAATTGAACTAGATTAGTTCAATTGATGATCATCCAGATCCAAACCCTTATTTGTGTGATCCCAGTTAGGTTCAGTTCTGTATGGTAATGGGATATGTCATGATCTCTATCATCGACATCATCGAAACTCCTTTCGATGGATCAGAACTCTTCTGATTCAGACAACTAGAATGATCGATCATCTAAATCATTCTAATTGCTCCCAAAATCCACCAGTGACACCTAGCAGTATATGGTGGCAACCCATCAGAAACTGAAAAATGCGAACCTCTTGGTGCAGCTACCTGTGTGATTAAGTTCTTCTATCTTGAGCCCCGATCAGATTAGGGTTAAGGTGAACTCGTCAAACCCTAATTTCTATCATATGATTTAATCATTCGATTCAAGTCCAATGATGTGAAAATCTTAAATAGAAACTCTTTCTATTATTTCACTCTGCCATGGCCATGGGCTTATGGACTTGATTCTCATGATCATCATAGGGCTGCTCCTCTACCACCGAGGTAGATAGATTCCATCTTGGTGCAATCCAATTCCTACAATGAACATGCTATAGCCAACATACACCTCAGGATTTCCATATGGCTAGGAGATCGAGTCAATGGTGTAGTCAAACTATAACACCCTCAAGGTGAACTGCCGATGCACCTCAGGTCAAAGAACCAGACACACTACTGCAGCATCGAGTCAGTCATCGACGAGAAGGTAGACTTCCTTAATGACTACTCGAGGTGGTCACGCTCAGTGCCCTCGTTCTCTAACGAGTACCTGTACTCTCGCTCTGGTGTCTCTACACCATAGACTCAAGACTCATCTACTATAAGAGAAGCGATTGTACACCAACCTTTCCGGATCAATCACCATCCTCATGATGATCCTATGGTCAGGAAGCATTTTATGAGTTAATAATGAAAATTATTCATGTCTTAAATTTTCAACTCTTGAAAATATGAATTATCATTACCATTAACTCAAAGGATGTATCACAGACACTAAATACACATATGTGATAGAAAATAACCCATTTTATTGATTTTATAGTCAAAATTATAATTTTGCCCCTAGAAGTGTATTACAAGTGTCAGCCAATTCTGGCTTCTAGGGCACATATATCTAACAATCTCCCACTTGTCCTAAAGCCAATTGGCTACAAGTCTAAGTCCCATCTTCTCAAGGTGGGCTTCGATCTTCTGCTGGCCCAACGGCTTTGTAAGTGGGTCTGCCACATTATCTGCGGAGTCGACTCTCTTGACCTCGACGTAACCCTTCTCGAGGTAATCGCGGATGAGGTGGTATCGCCGCTCAATGTGCTTGAATTTCTTGGTGAGACCTCGGCTCCTTAGCAAGGGCTATGGCGCCATTATTGTGTCGCAGTATAGAGGAATGGCATCTGATGGCATTACTCCAATTTCTGCATCTCTGTGGCAAACTTCTTGTACCAGAATGCTTCCTTTGCAGCCTCTGATGCAGCGATATATTCTGCTTCCATGGTGGAATCTGCTATCACTATTTGCTTGGAACTCTTCCAGCTGACAGCACCACCATTGCACACAAACATAGACTTCCAGATGTCGACTTTCGATCATCTATATCGGACATGAAATCCGAGTCTGTGTATCCCTGGACTTGGAGTTCTCCATTACCAAAGACCAACATCATATCCTTAGTTCTTCTCAAGTACTTAAGGATACATTTCACAGAAGTCCAGTGTTCTTCACCTGGATTTGACTGATATCTGCTTGTGACACTCACAGCATGGGCTATATCAGGTCGTGTACATAGCATGGCATACATGAGGCTCCCTATTGCAGAAGCATAAGGGATCTTGCTCATGCGTTCTATTTCCTCAGGTGTGCTAGGGCACATCTTCTTGGAAAGATGAATACCATGTCTGAAGGGTATTAATCCCCTCTTAGAGTTTTTCCATACTAAACCTCTTTAGTACTTCCTCTCTATGTACATCTTCTGTGAAAGTCCTAGCATCCTATTCGGTCTATCTCCTATAGACCTTAATTCCTAGAATAAAGGATGCTTCACCTAGGTCTTTCATGGAGAATTCCTTGGACAACCATATTTTTGACTGTGGTCAACATGGGAATATCATTCCCAATAAGGAGGATGTCATCCACGTACAATACGAGGAAGACAACAGCGCTCCCACTGACCTTTTTGAAAACACATGGTTCCTCTTCATTTTTGATGAAACCAAATATTTTTGATCACATCATTAAAATGAGTGTTCCAGCTCCGAGATGCTTGCTTAAGTCCATATATGGACCTTTGCAGCTTGCAAACCTTGTGATCAGTATCACTGGATGTGAAACCTAGCGGCTGTTCCATATAGATATCTTCCTCAAGATATCCATTTAAGAATGCCGTTTTCACGTCCATTTGCCATATTTCATAATCGAAATAGGCTGCAACAGGCAAGCAATGTGCGGATGGATTTTAGCATAGCTACTGGGAAAAGGTATCCTGATAGTCAATGCCTTCGCATTGACTATAACCTTTTGCCACTAGTCTAGCCTTGAATGTCTCCACATTTTCCATCTGCACCAATCTTTCTCTTGAAGATCCATTTACACCCAATAGGTACTATACCTTCTGGTGGATCTACCAAGGTCCAGACTTGGTTTGAGTGCATCGAGTCAATTTCTGACTGCATTGCCTCTAGCCATTTCTCGGAGTCGATATCTGATATCGCCTCGTTGTAGGTTTTGGGATCATCACCATGAGCACCATTACCTACGAGGAACATTTTCTCTACTTCCTCTGAAATAATACCTAAGTATCTCTTCAGGGGGATGGAAAACTCTTTTCGATCTACGAGGTGGAGGAGGTAGTGTTCTTATTGGCTCAACCTGATTTGGTTCCAATTGGTCCTTAGCTCGTTGCTCTTGTGAGACTTTCTCATCAAGCTTGATCTGCTTTCCAATGCCGCTATCTTGAATAAACTATTTTTCAAGAAAGATGGCATGTCGACTCACAATCACATTGTGGTCTTCTGGAATGTAGAAATAGTATCCTAATGACTCTTTAGGATATCCTATGAATCGAGCTCTGAAAGGACCTAAACTCTAACTTGTCCGCTTGTTGTCTTTTGACATGAGCCGGACAACCCCAAATTCTGAGATGACTCAGACTTGGTTTCTTACCATGCCATATCTCATACGGTGTGGTAGGAATGGTTTTAGAGGGAACCCTATTCAGTAGATATATTGAAGTTAACAATGAGTGTCCCCAAAGAAAATCAGGAAGGTCTGTGAAGCTCATCATGGATCGACCATATCTAATAGGTCCGATTTCTCCATTCTGAAATCCCGTTGAGTTGAGGTGTTCCTGGTGGAGTCCATTGAGAGACTATGCCATTTTTCTTGAGATAGTCTAAGGAATTCTCGACTAAGGTATTCACCTCCTCGATCTGATCGAAGAACCTTAATGGGTTTTTCAGTTTGCTTTTTCTACTTCATGTCTGAATTCTTTGAACTTTTCAAAAGCTTCAGACTTGTGTCTCATAAGATACACATACCCATACCTAGATAGATCATCGGTAAAGATTAATGAAGTAGACAAAATTGCCTCTAGCCGGCACATCAAATGGGCCGCACACATCAGTATGTACTAGGGCAAGGAGATCTGTGGCCCTTTCCCCATGTCCTACAAAAGGGAGTTTAGTCATTTTGCCATTGAAGACAAGATTCACAAGTTGGATATGACTCGAAAGTCAATGGACTCAATAGCCCATTTTTCTCCAATTTGTTGAATCCTATCTTCTGCTATATGACCTAATCTTAGGTGCCATAGATATCTATCATTTGGACTATCCCTAGGTCATTTTGATTTTATGGCATTCACATTTTGCTCGATAGTTAAAAATAGATACATCAATATGTAGCTGATAAAGATCCATTAATAAGAAAACCACTTTGCAATTTTATTTCTTTCATAAAGAATGTTACAATGGTCCTTAAAGAAGGTAATCACATAGCCTTCTTGTGCTAAGCATGAAATAGAAATCAAATTCCTGCTAGCTGCAGGCACATAATAACAGTCTTTTAAAACTAAGTCTAAACCAGATGGTAATCGAAGAGGGTATGTTTTCCACGGCTACTGCAGCAACTCTTGCTCCATTATTCAACATGCAGGATCATGTCTCCATCCCTCAGCCTCCTGCTATCCTCAAGACCCTGCATAGAAGTGCACAGAATGAGCACTAGAACCAGAGTCAAGCACCCAACTGGATGCAGAAGAAACCATAAGGTTAGACTCAATAACGAGCATACCTCCAGAAGGACCTTCCTCCTTCTTATTCTTCAGGGTGGCCAGGTAAGTAGGGCAGTTCCGCTTCCAATGGCCGTCATTGTTGCAATGGAAAATACTTTTCCTTTGATCAGGCCTTCTTCTTCAGCTCTGCCTTTTTCTTCTTTTTCTCCTTCCATCTTTTGCTTTTTTCACAGACTTCTTCTTTCTTTTCCAAAAGACTTTCTCTTTGGAAGAAGTCCGTTCCATAGCAAGAACTGAGCCTTTAGAACCTTTCATAGAAAGCTCAGCGGTAACCAGCATATTCATTAATTCGGCCAAGGAATTTTGAAGTTTATGCATATGGTAGTTTCATGATGAATTGCCCATATGCATCAGTCAAGGATTGCAGAATTATATCATTCTGCAGATCCAAGTCTAACTTCACACCGAGCTTCTCAAGCTCTTCCAAGTCCTTGATCATCATCAGATAATGATCTTGGACTGACTGCCCATCACGCATCTTAGCCTTAAAAGTCATTTAGTGACTTGATACTTTGGCTGCGCGACTCTGTTCACCAAACATCTCCTGTAGGTGAGCCAACATTTGGCGAGCAGTCTGATATCTTCATGTTGGCGCTGAAGCTCATCAGACATCGAGCCCAACATGTAATATCTGGCCTTATTATCTTCGTCTATCCACTTTTCCAGAGATGCTCTCTGTTCAGCGAATGGACGAGCTGGTAAGGTGGGAGGGTCCTGATCCAATACATGAGTTAACTTCTCAGAACCCAAAATAATTTTGAAGTTCCTGAGCCAATCCTTTATAATTTAGGTTCCGGTCAGTCTATGGGTGTCCAGGATACGTGCTAGTGGGTTGGATGCAGACATTTTTCTGTAGAGAGTCAAAGTTTCTAGTTAGATATTGTAATTAAGACTTGACCAATTTATTTAAAAATTTTATTTTTAAATAAATTAGCTTCCACTATTTTCTTGGATCCCTACACTTCCTCTGTAGAGATGCAAAAATCTCCACGATTAATGATTTCTAGTGGGTGGTGCGGTCCCACCAACTGACTCATCACCTCACCTAACAGTTATTGGTGATGGGTTAGCCAATGAGTGAACAACTCTTGTTCAATGATTCTCTAATCATGGTGCACCCAAACTTGGTCTCTAATTCATGAATCTCACCGTGTCCAGAATATTGATCCACTCCTTAGTTAAGTCAGACCCACCATTTGCATAGATTGGATTCCTAATTGAGTCTCTCACCGTATATCCAAAATATTGAGCCCAATCCATCCTCCAGCCCATAGCATCCAATGCCTAATAGACATGGTTGCATCTTTTCGGTGCAACTGAGCCACTGTAACCAGTCGAGAACAATCAACCCCGGAAAGGGCCCGCACATCTACAATGGTGGAAGACCTTAGACTTAATCTTTTCTTAGGAAGATTTGATTTAGGTCTCATTAAACTAGACTTGACATAGTCATAACCATTATGACTAACCTAGTGGCATGGGTTAGCTCGGATTATTGACCACCTCAGATCAGAACTGAGTCAACAAATATGGCCAGGTAAGTGAGACCGGTGGAAGGGATATGCCATTAACTCGACAAGAATGCATTCGAGTCGAGTAGCTCCCAATTAAAAACCAGTCGATCGTATCTACCAAACTTACCTTAGACACCAAATTATTGAGCCAGAACCAATCGGGTTAGCCTACAATCCAGACTCTAACCACTGAGCCTAATTAGGTCTTAGCTTGATCGATCACTCATGTGACTCGATCTTGACCCAGACTTAATCCTATTAGGCTGGTCAATTTAAGCACTGTTGATCCCATCTAACCAACTCTTGATTCGGTTTGATCAACCGCTTAGACCTAATTGAGCTACCCAAGCCCGAACCCAATTTTATGAATATGTCTTAGATCTAAAATTCTCAATTTTAGATCTAATTATATTTCATAATCTTAATTCTTAATTAAGTTTAGGGTTCATAAATAAAATATGTAAATAAGATCCTAGGATTTTAGGATCTAGGGTTTTGCAGAAAGTAAGTTTTTAATTTTTGATTAAGGACGAACGTGCAGCACCCCTACACATCATAAGAACACCCCATCGAATGAGAGAAGAAGGTCTTTAAACCCTACTTTATTCTTATGACCGGACGGCTAAGAGGAATGCCTTAATCAAAAATATAACTAATCTACAAAACTAATTAGATCTAAGCATATATCTCATATATAAAAAAAAATTAATTTAATTAAAGCATGTTTTGCAAATATCTCATGTATTATTTATGTATATTTTCAGATCTAAATTATCTCATAATCATCTAAAAAATTAAATTTAAATTTGATCATATCAAATAAAATTTAATCTAGACCCTTTTGTAGAACTATTCTACAACTAGTCTAAACATGCAACTTTCATATCTCATATGAATAAATTAATTTTATTTTATTTTTTATTTTTTATTTTTAGATCTGATTATAATATTTATAATATTAAAAAATAAAAATAAATTAATCTAAAAATTATATTTAATTAAATTAAAATTATGATTATACTAGACTACATATAGAATAATTCTATTCCTAGTCTGGTTATATATCTCATACATTCTAGATCTAGATTTATTAATTTTAATTTTTAATTTTTTGATTTTAGATCTAATTACATCTCATGTGATATCTAAAATTATTAATTTATTAGATTAAAATTATATCTAAATAAATATTATAGAAACCTAGCTTTGATACCAGTTGAAGGGGGAAATCGAATTTTCTGGATCCTGGATCAGGTTCGTTCAGATCTGATTGGATCGAGAGGCATATTTCAAAAATTTTTTCTTGATCCTAATCAGATCTGACACTTTTTAGATCTAATTTTATAATCTGATAAATAAAAAAATAAAATAAATTAATTCTAAATTAATTTTATCTTGATTCTGGATAATCTGATTATCCGTTGATGATTTGCCGAAGCCCTGAGGTTCTGGATCTAGCCATGCAAACGCCTAGCCTCTACCGATATCCACTCGAGCTGGATCTGAAGATCTTCTTCTTCTCTTTCTTTTCTCCAAAAATTAGATCTGGATCTAATTTGGAGGATCTTCAAAACTTCTTCTGAAGATCATCCATTGTCTCTGCAGTAGTGCTGCCTTCTTTCTTTTTCGTCAATCTTTCTTTGCTTAACTCGCACTAATCTGAAGGCCCAACTTTTTTGGGCGTGGAGAGGAGAGAGAGGATCAGATGGTGGCATAGAGAAGAGAGAGGGGAAGCCTTAGGACGTGGCTATGAGGAACTCATGAAAAAGTGGGTACAGATAGGGTCCTTTTATAGACTCTACTGCACCATGCAGTGCTACATCACCCCGGTCAATCATGTTGCTTCATGCAATCAGATCTAAATTTGATTGGTGGGATGACATCATCTGATCCAATCAGATGAGAGACCCACAAGTTCATTCTTAGATGGCACCTAAGACTGGTCAAAGTAGATATCCAAGGGCCACCTAAGTAGAAACCAAGAAGCAACCTGGAGTCCCATACGGATGGGACTCCAGCATCTCTATCCATAGGCACATGCCATCCTAGGCGTGCACCCCCTTCTTTCCAATTTTCAGAGAGGGGCGTGCACCCCCTTCTTTCTAATTTTCAGAGAAGGGACAAGCCCCTATCTGCTCTCCAATAAGTGCATGATACATGGACAGATGTCCAAGGGTCAAAGGTCAATATTTGACCAAGTTAAAGTACAAGAATTAGCAGGTGATGAAAAATGATAGGTATCTCAAATTTATCTCATAAATTAAGACAACCCTTTTCTGACTTGGACAAGCTCCAGTCAGACCAGGTAAAGCTACCTGAGTGAGCACAAACTCATTTGGCTCAGTCGAGACAACTTTTATGATAAGAAAAAGGAGAATGTTAGGCTCAATCATGTGCTAGCACGATTTTCTTAAACCTAATTGAATCTTATTCAAATCAATTGAACTGGGTTAGTCTAATTGATGATATCCAGATCCAAACTCTTGTTTGTATGATCCAGTTAGATTCAGTTTTGTATGGTAATGGGACATGTCATGATCTCCATCATCGACATCATCGAAACTCTTTTCGATGAATCAGAACTCTTTTAATTCAGACAACTTAGAATGATCGATCATCTAAATCATTCTAATTGCTTTCAAAATCCACTAGTGACACCTAGTAGCATATGGTGGCAATCCATCAAAATTGAAAACGAACCTCTCGGTGCAGCTACTTGTGTGATTAAGTTCTTCTATCTTGAGCTTCGATCAGATTAGGGTTAAGGTGAACTCGTCAAACCCTAATTTCTATCATATGATTTAATCATTCAATTCAAGTCCGATGTGAAAACCTTAATAGAAACTCTTTCTATTATTTCACACTCCACTATGGCCATGGACTTATGGACTTGATTCTCATGATCATCATAAAGCTGCTCCTCTTCTACCGAGGTAGATAAATTCCATCTTAGTGCAATCCAATTCCTACAATGAACATGCTATAGCCAACATACACCTCAGAATTTTGAATGGCTAGGAGACCGAGTCATAGTGTAGTCAAACTATAACACCCTCAAGGTGAACTACCGATGCATCTCAGATCAAAAAATCAGACACACCACTGCAGCATCGAGTCAGTCATCAACGAGAAGGTAGACTTTCTTATGACTACTCGAGGTGGTCACGCTCAGTGCCCTCGTTCTTTAACGAGTATCTGTACTCTTGCTCCGATATCTCTACAACGTAGACTCAAGACTCATCTACTACAAAGAAGTGATTGTACACTAGTCTTTCAGATCAATCACCATCCTTATAATGATCCTACGGTCAAGAGCATTTTATGAGTTAATAAATGAAAATTCATGTCTTAAATTTTCAACTCTTGAAAATATGAATTATCATTACTATTAACTCAAGGGATGTATCACAAACACTAAATACACATATGTGATAGAAAGTAACCTATTTTATTTATTTATAGTCAAAATTATAATTTTACCCCTAGAAGTGTATTACAAGTGTCAGCCAATTCTGACTTCTAGGGCACACATATCTAACAATATATTTATACCTTCAATGTTGTTTATTTGAGCATAAAAAAAATGTTTAAAAGATACTCTTTGTGTGGAGGTCTTTCAACACATGTTTCTCATCTAAACTTTCCAATTAACTTAAGGGTATAAGAAAAATGATATTTTACAAAGTTATTTTAATGTGTACACCTTTAGCCAATCAATGAATACTCCCTTCAAACATGAAAATGGACAGTCAGATTTATTATTGGAAGACTTCAACTTGTTGGATTTTTAGCACCTTGAATTCGACCAACAGTAGTGAAGCCCACGATGGAGAAGCCCATGAATGCAAGGCAAGCACACACCGACTGTAGGAGCATGCAGCTCGTAGGATGCACAGGCGTAACCCAGGATGTGCAGGTTTGCGGTCCACCATGCAGTCTAGAGGGGTGGTCCATGCACGGTCCACCATGCCCAAACGTGATTTCATATGGTCCATGCACGGTCAGTTATGTGGATTACATAATCATGTGCCTAGAGGCATGTGCGGGATTGATTAAACGGCCAAAATGATTTTGGAGTCTTAACAGGAGACATAAACCGACTGGAACATGACTTTAGGATTTTTAGAAGGGCCTAACGGCCTGTGGAGTTAGGAGAGCATCACATAGTGGTTGAGGCAGCAACTAGAGCCTTAGAGAAGTGGCTAAGAGGTCTTCTTGTGAGAGAAGACGGCTTTATGAGCAATTTGTGCTTCTTATTGAGAGAGGCATTGATGTATGAGAGTTAAAAGGATATAATTTTCTTTTGTATTTATTTTCTCTCATAGTGAAACTTGCTTGCCTCATAAAGATAAGCCTTGGGCTGATCCACGTTATTTTGATTTTGTCTTTCATGCATCTCTTCTTTTTTTTCTGTTGTAGTATCGACATCATTATCAGCATTGCGATCTTAAGCGGGATCCGTATTCCATGCTAGTAAGGAATCTTCCCAATACAACTTTCAGCTAATTTTTAGAAGATGCAACTAGAGTTTCATAAGTATCTCAAGCACCTGTCGACGCAGATCTTTGGATGAGTTGGATGCAAGTCTTGGTGAGACAACCTACAATTGAGATGATGAAAAACAAAAGTGTAGCCTTTCCATGGATAAGCAGCTCACTAGATTTCTCATGTTAGATAGAATGTCATTTTTAAATCATGAAAATTCTAGAGTTCCTTTAGCAAATCTTAGTTAACTACTTTTCTAATTACTATATCATTCTTGGAGTATGCTTTGTCTTCTTTATGGCTCCATACTGTTCCACAGCCATGTCATGCTTTGCACATCATCTTAAACTAATATAAGCTATTGTAATTAAAAAAAAAACAATAATCTGGTAAGATTTTTGTTACTTCTCCTTTCCCCTGCCTTTAAAACACCCTTTCAATCATAGATCATTGTTAACAATTTTAATTGACACACTGCTATCAGCTTCCACCCTTGAGCCTATTTAAAAATTTGTGCCCTACATTCAGAATCTGCGTTTTTTGCCTGGCACTTGTAGTTCGTAAATGATTTTCATTTGTTATAATTAATAAAGTGAAAGAATTCTGGCTGGCCTTTCCAATCTGCCATAACTTTGAATAATGGAAATAATCAAAAGCCAGCAAGAATGATTTCACTAATTATGGCTGTTTGGAGTGAAGTTCATGAAAATATACTTCTGGTTTTAGTTATGCACTTTTGTTTTCTCTTTAACAATGCTGATTCTGGTGCCAAGCGCTGTGAATATAATGGATGGTTTATGTTAGGTTTACAGGAAAAGCGTGCCAAAGAATAAAATGGTTCTAAACTCTTTTTCATACACCTAGATAAGAATACCACGCAAACGAGGATTCAGAAAGGAGAATCCAAACATGGGGAGCAAGGCTCAGCGTTATGGCTATGGTTGCTTTTCTTCTTTCCTAGTCATGCATTTATTAGACAGTTAATACAGAGGAGAATACTAATAGAAAAATGAAGTAAAATTTTCAAGGTAGTCAAACACTTCATCTCAAACATAGGCTTCAAGCCACTCTAGGATTTTGCGTTATTATATATATAAGACAGCATGTAATTGTTACAAGACCGTTCAATATACCTTAAACTTATCCATTCCACACCCTTGAACATGCGTACATGCATGAGCCTTAGGTCCAGGAGTAAAAAACCACATTACCTTGTTATGGTCCTGGCACTTCGGGGTCTTGGGCAAGGGAAACTTGGTTTAGACCTAACCTTTGGCTTTCTCTTCTTGTGCACAATGTGGCTGCCCAAAGACTTGAAACCAATGCTATTACGCTTGTCAGTCCAAGCCTTTTACCCAAGCTCCTAGTGATGGCCCCTTACTGGGGTCTAGGAATGCAAGAAAATTTTCTTAGGGATCAGAAAGATCTCAACTCACATGTGCAGCCAAAGCTAACTCTCATCCATGAGTCCGTGTAACATAACATGCAATGCGTTTAAGTTTTGATGGAAGGAGCCAATGGAAGAAAAGGTATTAGTTTTTTTATGAGAATGAGTTAGACAAAATCTAACCCGGAGGAAAATCTAATTCAGAAGATGAGGTATTAGTTGATAGCCACCTATCATGTTACTTGAAATGATCAATCCATGTGATGCCTCGATAAGAAGAAATAATATATGCATTGTTATGGTGCAATAAGGAGGAATGTTTGTTAATGGATGGTTGTTATCCCATGAGCCCATTAAAGATCACCTAGCAAGTGACCAGATTAGAGGAAGAAGTAGAACAATATGAAAGATGACTAAATAGCATGGCACTGGAAGAGATTGTTTGGTGATGAGAAAAGGTGAATCTATTTGATAACTAAAGAAGCAAGTTCTAGAATGTCACATTATGAATTACCAACAGAGGTGATTCCTCAAATGCCTAATGTACCTCCTTGCTTCTTTCCTATGAGCTCGCACTAACGAAAACTTCAGTGTGGAGACATGTAAACAAAATGTAATCATATATAGGCTATAGAGCTTATAGCGCCAACACATTGATTCTGCTTTCATAATTGAAGCGTAGATTGTATAAATATCATGCATCTGGCTTACCTTGACTTTTCTTTTTCTTGTTGAAGCAGTTTTCAACAGTTTTTGTACTTTTCTCTCAAACCTTCCGTGTTCGGAGGCACAACTTATTGCTTTTATTTTTTTTTAAGGTCATTATTTTTTTACTTTTGTTGAATTTGTTACAGCTTCGCTTAATTCTGGGCAAAAAATTAGCGTTGGTGTCGTATCACCATACAACGCGCAAGTAAATGCAATTCAAGAAAAACTAGGAAACACACATGATATGCACGAAGGCTTTGACCATTGATGGGTTTCAAGGTGGCGAAGACGATATTATAATTATTTTCTGCAGTAAGGTCCAAGGTTTAGTGGGCTTCTTGTCTAACTCCAGGCGGACGAACGTGGCTCTTACGAGGGCCAGGTTTGTTAACTTTCCCTTCTAATCAGAGTTCCGTGTTGCTTGCTTTCCAGTCGGTTCATTTTAGAAATTTATTTAAGTTGATCATTTAATATGCAATTGTTGCATTTCTATGGCAGACACTGTTTATGGATTCTAGGAAATGACCCAACTCTAACTAACAGTGGGTCGATTTGGGCAAGATTAGTGCTTGATGCGAAGCAAAGAGGGTGTTTCTTCAATGCTGAGGATGACAGAGGCTTGGCTGATGCTATAACAGATGCTTGTATTGATGAATTTCTCAATATGGATTCTCTGCATTTCAGAAGGCCACAGTGGCAGGTATATTTATTTTAGTAGCCAAAAGCGTTTTGCTATCTCACTAGTGGCACAAAACTATGATACATATTTTTATATATGATCTTGTGCATGACTTGATCCTTACTTATGGAGGGGTACAAGTATCATTTTCTTGTTTTCATTAAGACAAGTGCAAATTTCTATTGCTTTTAATAAGAAAAAGGATACCTGATTTAGGAAAATGGGCAAGGTGGAAGGTGTCAGAAATAAGTATCAACAAAACTAGAAATTGCTGTGTTGCTGCTATAATAACTTTAGATCAAAATTAGAAGAAATAAACTGAGAAACTTAAAATTTGAAGATTGAAAAGAGTTGGCATGAATTGAGGTGTGAGAACACCATCTTAAGAACATGGTTCATCCCCTACGTACGGATCTGCAGCACTATCCCTAAGGTACAATAATCTGACTCAGCTCGATCCTTCTTTAATGAGCACAATCATTAGGGAGGTTTGACCCAAATGACTCTTTTAAATGCTCATAAATAAAATATAAAATGTAAAGAAAAGGAGTCGAAAAGAAAGAGTCTCAATTATTGCCCAGAAAGATAACCCAAGAGAAGAGTTGAATTAGGTTCTCAAAAAATTTAACATCTATTGTGCATAAATTTTAGAGTATATGAAGTATGGTGAGATAATACTTGTTGGTGCAGAATCTGGTTGACGCCGGATCGAGCTGGAGCCGAGGAAGACAAGATCGCCACCGATGACCTGCAAAACAAAGTTCCATCCGGAGTCGGTGGTGGTGGCTCTGACAGGACCCTCCGACAATCAAGTCAGCTCTTCTGGCCAACAGAAATGGAATGCTCAGAAAAGAGTTCGGTAGAGTTTTGGGAAGAAAAAGAGAGCTTAGAGAAAACATATCTGCATGATCCCTTTTATAGACGAAGCTTATAATAGACTGAAGGTGACGGCTGTAACCATCTGATAGTGGGCCGCTCGAGGGCACGTGGAGTTTGTTATGGAGAGAAGTGTCCGTTGCCATGATGTGGCCGTTCGTTGCCATGAAGTGGCCGTTCGTTGAGATTTAATAGTCAAAGTTCGGAGAAAGAAGGCATTGGTTAGTGAAGAGCTTTGACATGCATCAATTTCAGAGGAGTTCAAACTCCTAAAGGAATTACAACTAGAGGGGATCATCCACGAGGAATGCTAGCTGAACTCTGAAAGTAATCCGCTGGAGGAATCCGACTGAAAGAGAAGTCCGAAAGGAGTTTGGCTCTTAGAGGAGTTCGGCTGAAGGAGAAGTTCGTAAGGAGTTTGGCTCCTGAAGGAATCTGATTGAAGGAGAAATCCAGAAGGAGTTCGACTCCTGTAGAAATCCGACTAAAGAAGAAATCTGTAAGGAGTTTGGCTCTTGGAGAAGCTTGACTGAAGGAGAAATCCGGAAGGAGTTCGGCTCCTGGAGGAGTCCGATTGAACAAGAAATCTGAAAGGAGTTCGACTCCTGGAGGAGCTTGACTGAAGGAGAAATCTGAAAGAAGTTTGGCTCCTGGAGGAGCTTGACTAAAAGAGAAATTCGGAAGGAGTTCGACTCTAGGAGGAGCTTGACTGAATAAAAAATTCAGGAGTTTGGCTTCTGAAGGAGCTTGACTGAAGAAAAAATTTGAAAGAAGTTCGACCCCTGGAGGAGCTTGACTGAAGGAGAAATTTGGAAGGAGGTTGACTCTTAGAGGAGCTTGACTGAATAAAAAATTTGAAAGAAGTTCGGCTCCTGGAGGAGTCCGACTGAAGGAGAAATCCATAAGGAGTTTGGCTTCTGAAGGAACTTGACTGTAGGAGAAATTCATAAGAAGTTTGGCTCCTAAAGAAGTCTGCTTGAAGGAGAGGTCTGAAAGGAGTTTGGCTCCTAAAAAAATTTGACTGAAGGAGAAATCCGTAAGGAGTTCGACTCCTGGAGGAGTCCAACTAAAGAAAAAATTCATAAGGAGTTCAGCTCCTGGAGGATCTCGACTGAAGGAGAAATCTAAAAGGAGTTCGGCTTCTGGAGGAGTCCGACTGAAAGAAAAATCTGAAAGGAGTTCGGCTCTTGGAGGAGTCCGACTGAAAAAAAAATTCGGAAGAAGTTCGACTCTTGTAGGAGCTTGACTGAAGAAGAAATATGGAAGGAGTTCGACTCCTGGAGGAGTCCGACTGAATGAGAAATTCAGAAGGAGTTTGACTCCTAGAGGAGCTTGACTGAAGGAGAAATCCAGAAGGAGTTTGACTCCTGGAGGAGCTTGACTGAAGAAGAAATCTAGAAGAAGTTCAGCTCCTGGAGGAGTCCGACTGAAGGAGAAATCCATAAGGAGTTCGGCTCCTGGAGAAGTTCGACTGGTGGAGAAGTTCGGAAGGAATTCGACAGCTGGAGGAGTTCGGCTGGAGTTCGACCGCTGGAGGAGTTCGGCTGGAGTTCGGCAACTAGAAGAGTTCGGCCATTTTCGATCGAAGCTCTTTCGTGATTATCGGTTGCATTATGACAAGCATCAGACTGGACTTCCGTGGGAGCGGGGTTTATCCCCAACAATACTGAATGAAGAATGCTAAAGTAAATAAGAAATTAAACGTAATACAAGCAAAAGAGAAGCTACACAAACACTAAAAATTTATAGTAATTTGGTGCTAATCCAGCACCTGCATCCACTCTCCAAATATTTTTTTGAAAATTTTACTATAATCTAAACCTAATTAATTTTTACCATGAAACCAACCAAAATCACTCTTAGGCTTTCTTAAATAAACTCAATCCAATTTTAGAATTAGACAGACCTTTCCCAAGTTCCAATCCCAATTGAAACTTGCTTACAACAGAAAATGAGAAATACAAATGTAAACATATTAAAAGTTCCTAATAGAGCAAATAAAAGTCGATAAAACTCTTTGAAGAACATGTTGAGAAAACTTTTCAATCAAGACACTAAGGAACCTTTGAATGCTTCAAGAAATTAAATGCTTCATGAATGCTCCTGGGCTTTCACTTGCTTTTTTACTCTTTCTTTTCCTTCTCTCGACTCATCTCTTATTTTAATCAAATTTAGAAGCCTTTAAATAGTCCAGAAAAAAGCAAACTAACTGTTTCTAGTCATTGAAGATCATTTGAAAAAATTTAGAATTTTTGCAAAACTAATTATTTTTGCTATCAGCCGTAGTCGAGTCGACTCGAGCAACTATGAGTTGGCTCATAGTTAACTAAGAGTCGGCTCGAAGACTATTCTATAGAAATACTTCTTTATTTTTTTTGAGAGAGTCAGCTTGTAGTCAAGCGGGGTTCACTTAAGGTCTAGCACTAAAACTCCTGTGTTTATCTGATTGAAAGAGTCAACTCATACTTAAGTAGAGATCGACTCAAAATTTGTGCCATCTAAAAAATACATGGTAGAGTCGATTCATTTGATCTAGAGGTTGACTTAAAGTTTTTTTTTCTTAATTTTTTATGACATAGCTTTATCTAATTATTCCTTTTTTTTTCGTAATGACAAAACTTTGAGTATACTTAATGCATTTACATCAAACCAAAATATGTAATCGATCATCAATCAGCCACCCAATCCATTCTTTCTTAAATAAACATCAATCGTCTCACCGACCTTCAATTGTCAACCAACTAATGATCGGCTGATTCCTGACCAACTCTCCAAACTAAACGGCTCCAACTAAATGAGAGGCCAGTTAGTTATCAAGGTATGATCAGCATGACTGACATATTATTGGTGTAACCGACATATGATCGGCAAAAATTATATTTCTGATGGAAAACATGCATAACGGTTCTTCCACAATCATTTAGTAAGCATTAACTACCCCTTTATGCCGAAATAAGTGAGATCCATAACTCTCAACCATTATAGATGGTTATCACTATGCTCTGTCTATAAAAAAAGAGAAAGCCAAATATTTTGGTAAGAGAATTTTGAACTGAAAATCTATCTAATTTTATTTTAATCATCTTATTAACCAATCCTCTACTAATTTAAGCATCGAAAGATCTCCATCGAAAAATATTTTGATCAGTATGAACTTTTTTTTCAGACGATAGGCACATCAAAGAATTGACCGCAACAGCACTAATTAATCAGCAAAGTTGATGGTACCACAAGATTTTGGACTTATATGCATCAAGTTCATCTAGTTGGGCACACGATGCTTAAAATGTCAGAATGGGGGCCTAAGATCAGAGGCCTTGCTCCAGCCCACAAGCCATAATTAGCAGGTTGGAGTGGCTTACAAATTTGAGCGTCCGGCGTGCAAAGTCCTGAATCAGTCATAGACAAATAAAAAGCTTATATGAAAAACTTAACTTAATTGCCTTGAAATTTATAGTTATATTAGCAAAAAAAGGCTACATGATCCAATTCTAAGTACAGCAGAAATACTGATGACATTGCATTATTCCTCTTCCAAATATCACACGGTTTCCTGCTAATTACCAATGCAACCAGTGGAAATTTAAGAAAAACATCCTTCTATTTTCCTCTGTAAAAGGAAACTAACCTTGTGTTCTCTTACTTCCTAACGATATGAGCTTTTGCTACACAAGAACCACTGTTTCCGTAATGGAGATGGTCAAGAGTCTGTTTGAGAAAAGATACCCACTATATTCTTGACAAGAACAGAAGAGATGACAGATACGCGTCTGCATGATCTGTTCTTAGTTATATAATCTCCTAATGTAAATCCATGCAATTATATCCAGAAGGTGAGCGATTTTAATTTACTTTCCCCATCCTCTCAACTATAAACTGTGATCTGATGGAAGCTTGCTTGATTGAGAAAGAGGAGTGATTTCTTCCTTGCTACTTTGGCCAGAAATTGAGGTATCAAACCATTGGTCACCAGTCAAAATGCTGTGTGCTTGGCTTTCGTGGGATATTTCCTCAAAGGACCTGATTCTCAGATCCATGCTGTTGGAGTCTCTGGATTTGGTAGTAGGTACCTGCACAGGAATCTTCCCATCTAGCATGCTCACCACAGTGGACATTGAGGGTCTGAGAGTTGGAGACAGGTTGGTGCATATGATAGCCAGGTTCAACATCTGCAATGCCTCTTCCTTTGAGTAGTTTGAACCAAGGCTTGGGTCAACGAGTTCGAGCAGTCTCCCCTCCTCTTGCAAAACATAGGCCTACAATCCATGCAAAAGAAAAAGGAATAAGTATCAATGTTCTATTCAAATCTTACAATAAAGAAAATAAGAACATCCATGCGATAAATAGAGAAAGAAAACACAACAGAATTTGAATTTAGATTAAGGTGAAGGCAATGTCTTATTTGGGGGGAAAAAAAAGAATGATTATTGTTGTGGATAAGAGCTCGGCTCCTGACCTATGGGTCGCATGCGAGATATTGTTCGCTCTGGCTCGTGGTCCTCATGATTTTGCCCTTTAAAAGATGCTTTACGTGAAAAGATTTATTCCTTTCATCTAAGCACGAGTCTTCCTTGACTCACAACCAATGTGGAACTAATAGAGTCTTCTACCTTATTAGAACCACAATAAAGCCCCCAGTCAAGGATGGACTCGGCTGTGTATAGTCCGAGGAGCCCCACAGTTAGTAGGAGTGGACCCCTACCCCTTTCTGGCGTGCCATTTGTTGTGGACAAGGACTTGGCCCCCGATCCGTGGGTCGCACGTGAGGTATTGTCCACTCTGGCCCATGGGCCTCACGATTTTGCTCTTTAAAAGGCACCTCATGTGAGAAGGTTTATTCCTTTCATATAAGGATGAGTCCTTAACTCACAACCAATGTGGGACTAATAGAATCCTCTACCTTATTAGAACCATAAAAACTATATTTTAAAAAACTTGTGTCAGCTCAATAGACTAACCATAAGATCACATGGATGAAGATTTCAATTCACTTTGTTGACAATTAGAAAGGCTATGGCGTGACCCAGCAGTAGGATAACAAAAAAGAACAGCCAGATGGGTGAAGAATTTGGTGAGTTTTGGGAGTACAATACAGGTTAATTTAGTGATTCAGACGAACCAAACAGCAGGATATTCTGTCAACAGTTTCAATGCAGGTTGGATACGCCATACAAATGTGTTTGAATTAGATTGACTTTTTGTGATGATTCTGGAGCCTATTTGGCAGCTACTGAATGTTATCCTACAGAAAATATTCAATACAAGGAAATTAATGCTACTGGAGATGGCTTAATCCAAGCTAGGTACCAAGGGACGAGGAAATATGGATCAAAACAGAAGGCCCCAGTAATGTTAATTTATCTACCCCCATGGGCAGGAAAGTTGGTCCACCAACATGCAGATGATTCTTAGAGAGGTTTATAGTATACCATGGGAATTTCTCGATTTTTATATACCACATGTATACCAAGAAAGTCATCAGTCCTGCTGAAGGGGAAGAAAGCAGAAATGTTCTTAGTCTTTGCAGAGTCTACTTAGGGATTCAATGGATCGTGTATAGGGATTTTAGAATAGGACTGAATCTAGCATTTTTCTTCAGGGTATAGAAGAACCAAACATTTTTTTGCTTTTATTGTTTTTAATATTAGAAGTTTATTAACAAAAGGATTGGGAAGAGAGATTTGCATGGTTAAATTGGCTCTTGTCTATAAAGGTCACTCCAATACAATAATCAATGAAAGTTGGTTATCGAGTACTAATGAAACTGGGAATTGATGAGATTTAATACAGTGGTGGTAAGAGATTCTTTTCAATTATTTCTAGGCATAAAAATGAGCAGATTTGCCGTTGCAATTTCCTTTCTTCTTAGGCCGTTTGACGATAAACAATGATATTAAATTATTTTGATACTAAACATGTCAAGTACAAAACAAACATAACAATATAATATGATACATTTTTCAATATAACATATAATCATACCATGATCATAATAATAATATTGTTATTCTAATAACAAATGTATTATCAATATTGTATTATATTATAGAATATAAATGTTAATTTATATATTCGTTGGCAGATAATAAGGATATATTCCTATAATATAACAAAAAAATATTATACTACAACAATACCAAAGAATAATATTACTGTTATTAAAATATAGAATATGTTGAGATTGTAAGGGGCATTTATGAGTTAAACAAAAACTACAGGGCATAAGCGTTCCAGGGTACCTATGGAACAGATTGTCCAGGTAGACCTGATTTGACCAAACTGTTGGTGTTGGGTATAAGAAACCCAACCAGTTTAAGAGTATCTGACACCCACCTTAGATAAATGGAGCTATATTTAAAGCCTGAGTCAAAAAATTTGCCCCAAACCTGACCCAAATTGGAAAAACCTTCATCAAAACCTCGCCTCAACATGGTCAAGTCAGGTCTGTTGTCGTTTTGGTTCAGTTTTTGCAACCCCTAATCTTTTCTTGTTCCTGAAATTCCTTTTAAAATAATAAAGAGGACATCCCTAAGTGAATTCTTTTGGAAGGTCTTTCAGCTTAGGTGGTTCTATCATGTTCCTTTGAATGTCAGATATGACCATTCAAAAGGACACTTAGATGGTTTCAATGAATTAACATTATTATCTGCTTCACTGGTCCGAATCAATTGGGATCTGCTATGAAAATCAACTCATAGTTTTTTGTTTTCTGAGGATAAAAAGAATGAACTCAAAGTTATACATTCACATTTTTGTTGGTATATCAAAGTAAGATCTTGTCCTTCACCTAACAATGATCATGTCAACAAAAGTTCCTGAACAAAAATATGAGATCCAATAACACTTACCCAATCAAGAAGACAAATAAAGTCCTCCTTGGGCCTAAAACTTGTGTTGCTCATTCCACTAACAATCTCTAATATGACAACTCCAAAGCTGTAAACATCTGCTTTGTCTGTCAAGTAACCCCTTGTTGCATATTCAGGAGCCATATATCCTCTGCATAAATACAGATCATCTTCATACAGTATACAAAGTACCGAATGTGCACTAAGACCAACCAAATGATATTTAGTGTTCAAAGGCTGACAGTGCATGACGCTATAAGTACCACAGAACCGTATTCTGATACTAAGTATCTTCTCAAGTTTTG
This sequence comes from Cocos nucifera, assembly GCA_006176705.1. Taxonomy (NCBI): domain Eukaryota; kingdom Viridiplantae; phylum Streptophyta; class Magnoliopsida; order Arecales; family Arecaceae; genus Cocos; species Cocos nucifera. The sequence continues at coordinate 15,330 of QRFJ01006019.1, read as the reverse complement.
TATTCTATTCACTAATCGGTGCATAAAATACCATCTTGACAAATTAATACATTATATATCATCTACTTACACTGTACCAGCTATTCGGGTGTTGATGTGGGTATTCTCTTCTTCATCCAATCTCGCCAAACCAAAGTCAGATATTTTTGCATTGAGATCTTTGTCAAGCAGAATATTTGTTGCCTTGATGTCTCGGTGAACAATCTTCAACCTCGACTCTTCATGGAGATATGTCAAACCTCTTGCTACTCCTAGGCAAATCTTATGCCTTGTTTGCCAGTTCAATTTCAGCCAGTGTTCTTTAGGACCTGTTAAAATTCATGCTCTAGTCATCCTTTTTAGCAAAATAATTAGTCAAAACAAAGAATATAAAATTAAAAAGCGTGTTGAATGCAAAGTACTAGGAATTATGGTAAAACAACAGAAATATTTACCAAATAGAGCAGGGGCTAAACTATTATTTTCCATGTATTCATATACTAGCAGTAATTGATTTCCTTCAATACAACAACCATAAAGCTTTACAAGATTTGGGTGTTGCACGGCTGATATCATGGCTATTTCATTAAGAAATTCACGGTTCCCTTGTTTAGACTTGGGAGAAAGCTGCTTAACTGCAATTACAGAACCATCACGCACCACACCCTGCCCAAATAGTTGCATTTTACAATCAAAGCTCTACCAAAGGATAAGATGTCCAGTATTTAAACATAAAAGGGAGAAATGATTTATTTTTGCTTTATCAATTTATTTTTGCTTATGCATACCTTGTAAACTGGACCAAAGCCACCTTCACCTATTTTATTTGCAAGATCGAAGTTATTGGTGGCAGCTTGGATCTGTTTTAAACTGAAGTAACTGGTCTGCAGCTTTAGGCATCGGATTTCTGCATGCATAGGATTTATGATTTAGAAATTATTAGATCAATGCATGGTTTACTAATGCATGACATTTGAAACACCTGTATATGGGAAAACAATGACAAAATGCCAATCACCAATGCCCATGATTTATATTGCTCTAATTTCTTAACGTCTAATGAGAAATATGGATGTGAGGTATAGTTTAATAAAGTTCTACATAAACACAGCTGCCAAGTGAGACATATGAGGTATGATAACCATAAGATTTCTTTTTCATTTTGCATATTTTATCAATATTGTGTACAACACCTCTCCTAATGCTTATTTACAAATCGCGCCAGTTAAAGCTGTTTTTATTTGCAAACAGACCTTGGGTGAGGTTGATGCTAACAGAAGAGCTCACCACCATTACCTTCACCATTTGGTGGGACCTTTATAACTATGGGGACAAATTGCTCCTGTCCCCATTTTATAAGCCGTTTGTTACCGTTTTTCCTCCGCTCTTCCAATGTTAAGGTTCTTCACTGAGCCGTCCAAGTTTTGTTTATAAGACCTTGTACTCTCAATACTAAAGATGCTGTGAAACTTCAAACATGAATTGAAACAAATTGTCTGATTATGATGAAGAATAAGGAATACTATTCAATGATAATAGCATCTATGTCCATGTAACTACCGAACGCATAAACTTTCATCTCACTCGTCAATTTCTAGGTTCAAGTACTACAACAAGAAACACTCTCAGGCCAACACTGCTGAGCATTGAAACCGACAAAAAGAAAGAAGAGGCAATTTGCCCATAAGCCTTGGATTCTTTTGAAGCCAAAGGAATGGAATATGGATACTGGGTGATGACAAAGGAGGAAGGTATTTGGAATGGCAACTGGTTCAAGAAAATGAATGGAGAGATGGTGTCCCACGTAAAGGCTATCCTAAGCTGAAGAATTCGAAAATTTTATCACCAGGTCCAAGATCTTATTTAGCCTATGTCGAGGAATTGCCGGTTATACACTCCGGCTGATAGGGTGAATGGAGCACTGCCGATGATGGTGATCATAGGGTCCATGAGACAGGACAGAGCCATGGGTTGTGGTGGTGTGGGGGGTATTGGTAAGCGGGGGCACCGGCATCATGGGGCCTCTGGGTTCTAAGCAGCCAGTGGTGGCACTGGCAAGGACTGCATGGACAGCAGCAAGGACTGTGATGTCATTGTGTCTGCAAGTTCTCATGTGTGTTTGGGAGGCCTAGATAGTGGACGCTTGGTCGTAAGTTTTGCCTTAGAAAGGGAAGGGGGAAAGTGTATTCACTCCTGGTAGACAGTCATTTCCTTGTCATATTAACCAGGGACCAAGATTACTGCAAATGAAGGAAAGTTAACAGAAGTGCCATTTGCAAGTAAAAATATGTTTATCTGGATCATTGTAAATAGATTTAAGAGGAGCTGTTATGTGCAATATTTATAAAGTTTTGGATGTGAAATGTAAAATACCCTAACCATAAATATAGACCTTCCACTAGTCAACTTATTCCCCATCAACTTACTGAAATCATATTTGCTTCTTTTTTGTCTCTGTTTTGAAGAATATTTAACATGGTGAACCGGAGATTGTCTGATGAATGTGATTCCTAGGAACCCTCGAAGCATGTTTTAAAAGGAAAGAAAGCAGCCATCTCAAATAGATGGGGATCTTTTTTCGGTAACTTGGGTTGAGAATGAAACCATTTTGGTTCAGTCTCCAGACTGCAAATCACACACAAATCCTAGAGATCCTGCAGACTGATGTCAGATGCCGACAATACAGTCTTCTAGCCGCACTCTTGAAGGCACCAGATCTTCACTGAAAATAAATGATCTACGATAATTCCTAAAGAAGACTTTAAGAGAACAATCAAGTAAACTGAACATAATTATCTTACCATCATTCTCAGCATTCTTCCTTCTAAGGAAAAGAAATAACATGATTAAGGCCAGCAAAATTACAACACAAGAAGCAGCCACTATGCCCAAAATAGCTCCAAGAGATAGATTGCTTTCTCCTGTATCTGGCTTGAAGTCTTCAAAGAAGAAATGATCAGACATCATCATTATATAAGTAATTCAACAGGAAATAAGAAATGCTCTTTTAAGGGCTTACTTGGTGTAACTGAAATTGCAGATATAAGAGGCCCATATACACCTAAATGTGGAATGGCACTGGTCCCTTTGCCAGCCCACTGAAAGTGAATTTCCAAGGTGCCATCTACAGTAGCATTAAATGACCGAATAATTTTCTTACCAGTCCCATTTGCTGCTTTTGCAATATTAAAGTCCTGCAAAACCTTCTTTCCCTGTGGAAATATACAGTTTTGTCATACAAGGAGTATTATTTGCATGCTCACGTTTTGACATTGACATGGTAGAATATATATACAGAATATAATGAGTGTAGCATTTAAAATATTATTAGAGTAAGCAAAAGAAAAATGTGTCACTTAAAGATCGTAAAAACAAAGAAAGCTACCTGAATTGATACATCAAATAAACGCTCTCCAACACTAAAGTAGGTTTGGTCATCAGTGTACATAATTTCAGCAAAATGAAGATTGACTGTATAACTTCCTTTCTGTAAGCAAAGACCATAGTATTTGAGAGACAGAGGATTGAGCCGGGCATTCATGTACAACTCTGGTTCAGTCATGTTCAGTGCTGAAACATTTGTAGCAATATAACTGGCATTGCCATTTCCCCAAATAAATCCTGTGCTGCTATAAGCCCATTTCCCGCTATCAGAGGCCGCATATGTTGATCGACCCTGCAGTGATGCATCATCTTCATATTCATTGTCATCAATGGTCACTTTACGACCACCACAGTTTATGAACACCTTGTAGTCTGCAAATATTACAAAACACAATGATAGCAATTCATAGCTATGGTTTTATTTAGATATTTTAACATATCCCAGTAAATTTGGAATATAAGCCTCAATCTCTTTAAAAAGAAGAAATGAAACAGATTATTGTACCTACTTCTAGCTTTCCCAGGACAAGGGTGATTCTGCCTTAAACATTTTGCAATCCTACAGGGAAAAAGAAAAAGTAGGTAGAAATTACCAACGCCTATTGTTAAAGCTAAGATTGACATGGTAAGGACCTATATGAATTCAAAAATGAAGACATCATGAGATATAAAAAGCTTACGAATCATTGTTTGATGATGAATAACTAGCAACCAAATTCCTACAAGCAAAAAACTGAAATCATAAGAGAAGGATTAAATGAATCACCAACTAAAACAAATTGATTGCGAGGGAATATGAAATTTGAGAATCCTTACACATTCCCTTGTTGACAATGGATTGGTGCGGGAAATCCTGTAAAAGAGTTATATGAAAGATCTCTGCAATTTTAAGCAACATAAAGTCAGAAAATGATCGAGATGAATTTTGGCACTGAACAATGTTTTTTGATATTTCTAACCAAGATTGACTCATCAGAACCAAATGAATAGAAAGTTCTTAGCAAATAAACATACATGCTTTGACTACTGCCCAAGATCCAGCTGGGTATCGTTCCACTTAGCATGTTATTGGTAAGAAACCTACATGACAAAAGTTAAGAGATGGATACGAGACAATTCATCAAAAAGAAAAGGAATGTACGGAATAGGAAACTACAGTAAAAATTCCAGAATAAGGAGACTATTAGTAGTGTAATATAATATGTTCATCTAGTTTGCTTACATAAAACCTATTGAATTTTGAAGGCCGTCAAAGCTTTTTGGAATTGAACCTGTCAGGTTGTTAAAGCTAAGGTCTCTGCACGATAAACACAATATACAATGAATGAGCAGGAAAAGTTTGCACCTGTGTTGCTGACTTGTATTATGTCTTCTTAATAGTAGATAGTGTGAAAAAGAACTAACTGTAACACAAACAACTTACGAAGCTAAAGTCATGAAAAGAAGCCTCTGAACAAACTTACAAGATGTAGAGATGGGTCATCTCTCCAATAAAATCAGGGAGTTCACCAGATATCGACAAGTTCCTCAACACACTGCATCATACCAACAACTAATATGAATTAAGTAGGAAAAACAAACACACTGCGTCCACATATATCATACTGTTGGCCTTTGTTGACTTCAATTCCATTCACACTTACAGATATTGCATCCTTTTCATGTTCTGCAATGGAGGGAACTTCCCATCCCCTCCTTTCCAGTCAGACACTCTCCTGCAGTCCCAACCATGCTAATTAATAAACACTAGAAACCACCGGACGAATCAAAATGAATGAAGCAAAGCATTAAGGAGGGTCTTACAGCTGAGTTATGGCTTCCAACTTTTCTAATTCGGGAGGAAAGGGCCCCTCCATCGACGTTCCTTGCATATCTCTAGGAAAAGATAGTTCGAAATTCAAATCGTTAATCACTCAAACGGAGGACTCATCCGGCATTGCCTTTCTTTTGAAAAAACGAAAAAGAATCTGTATTTGACTCGGAAACAATTTTCAGTTTTGGTAGTTTGTTCATGAAGTTTTGTTTTCAAATCAGTTTTTATGAAATTTTTGAAAACTTTTTTGGTTGTAAAAAAAAAAAAAAAAACTTCCAAAGATATGGAAATAGAAGCAAAATAACCCGTTCGGGACTTTCGTCGAACATTGCGTGTGCAGGAGAATTAAATATTAATTGCACAAGCTGGAACGAAACTGATGTTAAAGTATGGACCAAATATTTCAAAAGACTAAAGGAAGTTTAAGATTTGATTGCATAAATCTTCAGTATAAGGCGCGACCCCGGGGGGGGGGGGGGTACACCGGGCATCGCACGGATAAGAGCATTTCGTGGCAAAATTATATCGTTTGGCAGAAAAAAGTTCCAGCTAATAATTAATATTTCAAAATCTTTTTTTTGCCAGAATTGGATAGATCTTTTGTTAGTGAACCAAAAGATCTTCATTGATTTTATGGTGAGAGAAGAAGAGGATATAGAACTATTCCCCTTCATTTCCCGTGAACAAAACCGAAGATAATTATGTCAGCAAGGTTGCTTGTGAGAAAGGAAAACGATATCATGATCTTAATCTCTTTCCACTCCCTTTCTGGTCTTATAATTTCTTTTAATAAATAACGTTGGCGAGAAAAATACGTAACATTTTTTTTACCAATTTTATGAAAAAATTACAAAATTAATAATTAATTGATTTCTTAGAAAGACCCAAAATACTGTCAATGATAATTATCAGAAGTAATAATATTTTTACAGATTATTTAAAAATAAATAAAAAATAAAATATATTATAATAAAAGAATTAGAAAGCGGAATCAATGCAACACCACTTGCTGCCAAACATCAATGAATTAGTATCAGTACTCACAGAAGATAAAGTTTCGTCCAATTTTCGATGAAGCTTGGAATTTTGCCGGAGATTGGATTCCCATTAATTCTACTGCAGGAGGAGCTAGAAATTTTCAGGATTTATCTTAATTTATTTGATTATAGGTAGCATATCAAAATGGTCTGGAGACCTATGGCTAGTGGCAAAAAGAATTATAGTCATTAACCCATGTAGGCCCCGTGGGTGCACCTACTAACAGAATAGTGGGAAGAGATTCCTGACTTACAAGTCTCTCATGTTCCTGAGTTTCCCAAATGAGTCTGGCAACTCTCCACTTAAGTTATTTGCCGAAACAAGGCTGTAGGGAAGGAGACAAAATGCAATTATAAAATACAATAGTTAACAGTTCTTAGTTTAACAAATAAGAGTAGGAGATTTAATTAAAAATAGCTTGTGTATAAATCAGAGGGGACTTACAAGCTCCTTAAGTTGATCATGTTACCGAGTGCTGGAGGAATAGAGCCTTGCAATTGGTTATCTTCCAGAACCCTATAAGACAGCAAATAATTATAAAATAATGATTTAAAAAAATGCTTCGAGCACCCATAAATTGGATATGAGAAGTTCATTAAGCTCATAGTCGCTAACTTGCCAATTCTACAATCAAATGATCATCGTATTTGACAACAAATTCATGTTGCGATCTTCTAACAGAATATTTGTGCAATTTAGAAAAAGTGCCAAAGAGAAAATAAAAGTGGAGGAAAGGTGAAGTACAGCTCCTCAAGGGTCGTCATTCTTCCAAGCTCTTGTGGAATCGTCCCAGAGATTCGGTTTCCCCAAAGCGTCCTACATTGAAGCCAGTCAGGATTATGTCATTTGTATAATTCTTCTTTTATCTTGAAAAGAATCTAGGAGGGAGATATGGGACAAAATACAGATTGGTCAGAGGAAGAGATGCCCAGGCTGTAGGAATAGATCCACTGAGATAGTTCCAAGTTAGATCTCTGTTGCATTAACAAAATACATAGACAAAATAATGGCGTGAGCTTGAGGTCCCTTAGATTCCTATATTTTCACTGTACTATTGCCATGTGCACTTACATAACTGTTAAGAAGGTAAGGTTGGCAAACTCCTCAGGCAGAACTCCGGTCAGGTTCTGACCCTTGAGCAAACTAAAATATAAAAACATGCAACCATGTAATGAAAATATAGAAAAAGATGTGATTATGACAATAATCTCAAAGCTGTCAATTTGAGAAGAAATATATTTAGCTTTACGCTGCACTAGTTGGAAAAATTGGACTGATGGGATTATGTGTATTTAAAAAATTATATTTTCAATTATATGATCTTGTTTGCTTGTACTTATGGGCACTCACAATGGAAGAAAAAAAAGATATTTGCTAGATGTAACTCCAAATTTAATAATCTAAAATATATAATAACTTGTTAAAAAAAGTATAAATATGATATTACTTCATATTACGTTAAAGATTACAACATTATAGATCAGTATTAGTTTACTATAAATCTATGACATTTATCAAATTCATAGATTGATAATATATCAAAGTATAAAATTAGTTATATCACTTTGCAATGTATGTGTGTGATGTTTTGTCGTAATAGTATAATATTATTTTGGAGTGTGGGGGCCAGGTGTACATGGGTGCATGTGCTATATTGCTATCATAATGCTGATAATATAATATACTTAATAGTAATAGAGTTAGAATATCATTATATTATATGAAAATTAATGGTTGATAATATCACATAATAATGTACAAAATGCATATGAAAAAAGTATCTTACAATATGTAACATATATAGTATATTAATGAATATACGTAAAAAATAAATATGCTATGGTGATAGAATCATATGTACAGTTCAGATAACATGATATATAATATTATAGAAGTTTATATTTTGACATGCGGTAGTTATGATACATAACATCCACTTCAACAATACGAGGCAATATTACAATCCCACAACAAATTAATTCCTTGGGAAGTGACAACTCTCATTAGTGGAATTATTATACCAGCATTCAAATATAGAATTGAAAATGCATGTTCATTCTTATAAAACTAAACGGTCTAAGTATATTATTTTTTTCACAAAATTAAGCTGAAGTTTTATTCTTCCAAGGAAATCAAATGCAGAACATGGGAAAAGAGGCTGGTGAGCAAATGGCGCGTACATGCTTGTGACGTGACAGATATTGGAGGTGGTGTTGCATTGGCAAGTGACGTTGTTGAGCATGACGTCGCCAGGGCCCGGAGGTTGCACCCACCCTGCGGTTCGACTGCAAGGGTCCAAGGAGAAGTCCCAGTGCTTTCTCAACTTGGAGCCGATCCTTTTTAGCGCTTCAACTGTAGCCATCGTTACCAATTCATCCAACATTTTCTTTCTTAATTTCATGCAAATTAAAGAAAGAAAAGAAGGGATGGTCTATTATACTGCATGGACGTTGTTCTCAAATCAAAAACATATCTATTGAATTGCATACGGTAACCTATTCATGGAGTTGAGCAGTTGGCTCGTCTGGAAACCGTTGTTTATTTTTATATGAATAATTATAATGTGAAAAGACAAAAAGTTTTTATTTTTTCTGAAAGAACTAAAATCTAGAATGAACAATTAAGTTTATAGGCAGTTCATGTACATCGCATCTGTAACTCATAGCCGTGGTATCAAATCAATCGTTGAAGGGACTAGGAAACAAGAACGGGGGGAGACTATTTAGTTAGTTGGTACCAGTAACAAGAGCCATTGTTTCATGAATCATGATGCGAAGAAAAGGGAAAAATGTAAACCAAAAGAGTACCTTCTTCGTGAACCAGTTTCCGAGCTCTGCCTACATGAAAGCAACTCAAAACTAGCAGAATGGAGAAGGCAAGGAGAAGCGTCCACCGACGTGGAGCGGCCAACGGCTTTCCCTCTTCTACTACTACGGTTACTCCCATCTCCTTGGATTCAACTCACCCTCTTCCTTGGATGCAAGAACCGGAAACAAACAATGCTGGGAAACTATATAGGGAAAGAATGAGGATGATCTGTGATGCAGACCAATTTGAAAAATTTCATCAAGACGAGAAATTATTGATCCATATGCACCTTAGATAATTCAATAAAAAAATTAACATATTATTTATCATTAAAAAATCTTTTTTATCTAAATTTGTTATTATTGGAGAAGAGTCATCTTTATGTCACATCAGAGTCAAGCATTCTTGATGAATTAAATATTATAGTGTATTTTTTGAGGAACATGACATCATATGGTATGATTCGATGCAAGCACATGCCCGACTAAATCATTATCATTTAAATAAATTATTAAATATAATCATTGACATTGTAGCTTGGCATTTTGTGAAATATAATTATTGATGTTGTAGCTTGGCATTTTGTGCACGATAAAAGATAGGCCTCAACTGACGCAATTGATCGATCTTTTTTTTTTCCTCTTCTAGATCCTCTTTTAGAGATCCATCTTGACTCCAATAAGATGATCTGAAGTTGCCTTAATATTCATGCCATATGTCAATCTCATCTGACCATGTTAAGTATCTTTGAAATCCACTATTGATGAATCATGTTGATCGAATTTGGTCTTGATCTAATTATGCTTTATGATTCCTTGACCGAGTCACTTAGGTTTGACCTTTGACTAGGAGACCTTGAACTGTCCTGGTGCCTCAATGGTCTAACTCATCCGATCAACTCTCTTTTTATTATTATTTAATTAATTCAAAGGATATTGATTATGATTTAATATTTTAAATAGGATAATTACATGATTCATCTAACGAAGTTTGAAGATTTAGGACGATCGAGATAAGTGGATCTTATGCTTCTTATTTATTTTTAAATTACTATATTTTTTATGCAAATAAACTATTGTCAATGAATTCATATTTTTCATAAAATAAGAATTAACATATAAGACATAAAAATTATGTTTTATTATGATCATTGATTCTATGAATTTATTTTATGAAAATAGCATATTTATGAACTATAAATTTTAATATTTTTTTTATTTAAATATATGTATATTTAAAAATATATATATAAAAATTTTAAATGCTCTTAGATAGCTATAATAGCCTTACGAAAATGAGGTCAATCGATAAACTGTCCTTTGCCAAAGGATATAAAATTGATAACAAATACGAATTATAAAATTTTGTTGATTACGATAACGACCTGGTCATGGGTATAAAGTAACCATAGCACGGATATCTATGAGTAATGTTTTGAAATATGATATGAACATATTATAAGAATGATTTATGAATCATATGAATAAAACTTCATGATTTAAGTATGCATGATTGACTTTATAACTTATTTTATATTATGTCCTATAAAATACTTTATTTTTATAATATCTATTATTTTTTAAATATTATATTATCATAGAAAAATTTATGCTTCATTCGGTAAGAAAGTATAGATTCTACTTACTGAACTAGTATAGCTCATGCCTTTTTATTTATTTATTTATTTTATAGAGGAGTAAGATTAAGAATGATGAAGGATTCAGGCTTGGAATTCTACATGACAAGCATGAAAATTTAGGTAGCTAAACTTTGTTTATTGGATGATCATGAACTTGTAGTTGTCTATTTATGATTTTGAGATATAGATTTGAATTTTGATTTGAATGAATTTAGATGCTCTGAACCAATTTTAATTTAATTATTTGATGAATAATAAAATTAAATTTTTATTTATATTTTAATTATGATAAATTTTAATTGATTATAATTGATAGGCTTCGTATTATCGAGGATGGTATCCCTCGATAGCATGACCGTATTATATCTCGGATTTAGGATGTGATATTTTATAGCATTAGAGTAATAAATTGATTATGAGTAGACTTTAAAAATCTAGCAATAGGAAAGTAGATCTCGTTTAGCTAGATCATGTTTGATTGAATGAGAATAGATAAGTTTTCTTAGAGTTTCTATTTTTCATTTAAGAAAATTGATTAATGCTAATATTTTTGATAGGTGACGATGAGTGATGGTGAGAATGAATCTTAGCAAATATTACTACTAGAAGGAGAGGAGCAAGGACTACAAGGAGACATACCAACCAATCGGTTGAGTAGGCTCCTATTATACCAGCCACTCAGGTAGATATCGTTGGAATGTGTCAAGTAGTGGCTCAGCTTATGCAACAACAACAGACACAAGCTGCTTCTCGACTTACATTATCTTTAGAGTTGTATTATAAGAGATTTAGAAGACTTAACCCACCACTGTTTAAAGATGGACCTGATCCTTTGGTTGCGGAGATCTGGATTCGAAAAATAGAAACAATGTTTAATGTACACAAGCATCCTGAGGATGTGAAGCTTAGGCTAGCTATTCTGATGCTAAAAGAAAATGCTAAGTTTTAGTGGACTGCAATAAAAGTTGCATATGAAAATACTAATAACCAGTTGACATAGAGGGAGTTCAAAAAAATATTTTATGATCAATACTTTCATGAATTAATGATATTAGTAAAAGAGAATGAGTTCCTAGCTTTGAGGCAAAAAAATGACATAACAGTACTAGAGTATGCAAATAAATTTAATGAGTTAGATCAATTTTGCCCCTAGCTCATCGAGTCTGAAAGAAGCAAAGCAAATAAATTTGAGCATGGTCTAGGATATAAAATTCAATCTCGTTTGTCCTCTCACCTTTTTAACAACTACAAGTTGGTTGTGCTGGAATGAGCTTTGAAAGTTGAATCAGATATGAAATGATCGAAACAAGAAAGGAAGGAAAGGAAGAGATCTAGATCAATAGAAATTCGGAATGATCAGCATGAAAACTTAGAGAATAATTCTAATAAAAAGAAAGGAATGAAGACTTGTAACTATTATGGTAGGTATCATGCTGGGCCTTGTCCTAAGAATATAGGGGCATGCTATGAGTGCGGTCAAGTAGGACATCTAGCACGAGATTGTCCAAATAAGAAAAAGAATAATTCAAAGTCAACCAAACTAGGTGATTAGAATCAAAAAAAAAATATACAAGTATTTGCTTTGACTAAGCAGGATGCCAGTGTAAGTGATCAAGTAGTAACAGGTAATATTCTAATCAATTCTATAGATGCTCATATGCTATTTGATCATGATTCTTCTCATTTCACTGCATCTTTCAAGTTTAACTACATATTTGAAGAATTGAATGAGCTATTATATGTTATCTTTTCTCTTAAGAAAATTATTCTCACTTAAAAAAAAATTATCTTATTTTAGATGAGAAAGCTAGGATTAATGGAAATCGATTTAAAGTATGGTAAAGATAATATGAAGACAAAGTATTCTCACCTATTTAAAAATAAAGATATGTCAAATTTCGAGGACAAAACATTTTTAAGAAGGGTAGAATGTGATAACCTAAATCTAAAACACCCGCCACACAAATTTAATTTAAAGCAGCAAAAAAAAAGGAAAATAATGGAGAAGACTCTCACTAGGAGTCTTTTTTTTCACAAAAACATCGGAGGAGAAGCCGAATCTAAAAAGAATTTGGCCTTCCCTCCACCCTATTTAGAGGCATGAGCCCCTTCCCCCTCTAAAGTCGTCGAGCCCCAACCTCTTCCCCTCTTCTTCTGTCCTTTTTCTTCCGATTGAAGCCATGGCCTCTCTTGTTTGTGCTCATCGAAAATTGAAGTCAAGACACCACTAGAGTACAAGATAAGTCCCAATCCCACCTCTTCTCTCTATTTACTTTCTTCCCATGGTATGGCACTGTTGTCGGCCATCAATTTCATCGAAAAACCAAGAAAAAAAGAACTCTACTTATTTCCTATTTTTTGTCCTTTTCTTTGATTTCTCGCTGGTCGGTCCTGTTGCTATCGCAACCCACCACCAGTCTTCCAGCCAAGAAACCACCACCCTCATCTGTTCGACTATCCTCTATTTGGCCAAGAAAAGAAAGAAGAAAAGAAGAAGAAGAAGAAGAGAAGAGAACAGAAAAAAGAAAAAAGAAAAAAAACAAGAAAAGATAAAAGAGAGAAAATTTAAAAAAAAAGAAAGAGAAAAAAATTTATGAAGTGTCAAAAGATGGTTATAGTGCTATGTATGAATAGAGAGAATATTCGCTACTGTAACAGATTGTCAATTGAGCGAGATTCATGTATGTCGAGAGCTTCTTGCAGCCTCTATATTGTGAGATGGTTGGCGAAGAAGTGGGGTGGATTTAATTATCATCGACTGACGACTGATGTTTAGGCTTCATCTATGGACCGATATCTAAGGTGGTTAGTAGATGTCTGATGCCTTTGGTGCTGTGCCATCGTGGACGTTGGATGCCAGTCGATCATTTGGTGAGGCTGGAGCTAACCAAGGGCCGATCTTTGAGGTTATCAGTAATTGCCTGAAGACTACTGCCATGCTATTGGTGGTTGCATATGTTGTTGTGCTCGATGTTCGCTATGTCATCAAAGGTTGGACACATCACTAGATCGATAGGTCACTGCCCAACACACATCATACATCAACTGATATGATTTCTCTGATAAGTTTTTACTTCATCGATGCTCCATTCTATTTCATTGGCACGGTTATAATCAGCTGGCACATCATACTTTAAATCATATCGGGCTTCCATGTTCGGTTTCCTTTTCATCTTTTATGCATATGGCTGGATTCTTGCTATGTTCTGTTTTCTTCATCTTACATGTATCTGGCTGGACTAAATTGTTGCGCTATGTTTCACTTGCTATCGCTATTAGGCTACTTCAATCAATAAGTATGCTACTTCAACTTCTCATTTTGTTCCTATGGAATTTATCTCTCATGTGCCTGGTTGTTGTTCACTATATTTCTTCTCCATATTTCCTTCTATACTTTTTTGTATTACAGTTTTTAGTGTTCTGTGTAGTGACGGTCTCGTGTATACCTTGGGGCAATTTTGTTATATTTAAGCAACATCAGGGTTTCATCAGGGTTGTATTTACATGGCAGTATTATATTGGCAAACTAACTTCAGACAACCTCTTCCATCTATTGGAATTGCTGAATATCACAATAATCTGTGTGGCATTCATCTTTCACAAAGAGAAGATCATAGAAAATGGTTATAGCAATTGGACACAGGCTATTCAGTCTCAAAGATGGTTATAGAAAATGGTTATAAGTTCCTAACACATAGCGGAGTAACACCAACATTTTGCTCTGTAATCTGGAAGCTTTCTCTACCGGAGAAATGTAAGATATTTAACTGGTTTTGCCATAACAATCGGCTACTTAATTGGGATATATTTAATAAGAATGGGATGCAAGGTCCAAGTAAATGCTCTTTGTGTGGACGTCAAAGTGAAACAGCTGAACACATCTTTATCTCTTGTAACTATGCCATGATGTCTGGAGACATTTGCTTCTCAATTTACCTCAATCAGATAATCTTTATGATTTCCGGCTTTATTGGAGAAAATATCACACTGATAAAATGACTCTTATATTCTTCTACACTCTGGTGGCAATTGCACTATGGTGTATATGGATTGAACGAAATAATCATATTTTTTGATGTGAAGCATTGAGTCAGGCTATTTTGACAAAGAAGATCATCTTCCTTCTAGATGACTGGACGAGACATTCGAGCAACGAACAAATTTTTGAACTCTATTCAAAATTTTCTGCTGCAACTAGCTATCTGCACTCCATACCTTCAACATCATCACAATAATCGCTATGATTGTCTGGTTTATAACATCCTGTTCTCAACTCTAACCTGATACTGACAAGAGACAACGATCATCTAATCCACAAACCAGTTTTTAGACTTATTCTTCTCCTGTTGCGGTCATAGAAATGCTATCTCAACACAGTATGATTGATCGAGTTTGAAGATTGGCACATCGTTAAGTATCAACTCTGAATACTAAAGACCTCTTTTTAGATCTTTTTGTAATAACTACCATCCTTGGTAAGTGTTTACTATTAGTTATACACCCTTTCAGACTCTGAGAACATATAAAAAGGTTCTCAGAGTTTTTTCAGACCTTTGGGCCCTTCTGTCTAAGCCATTTCGGCTATAGACTAAATCTTGATATTGTACCTATTATATATATATATATATATATATATATATATATATATATATATATATATATATATATA
>QRFJ01006018.1:210000-294238 GCA_006176705.1 Cocos nucifera | reverse complement strand
CATGGATTTACTTGCCTTAGTACATACTAATGTGTACGGCTCATTTGATGTACCAACTAGAGGTAATTTTGTCTACTTCATAACCTTCACCGATGATTTATCTTGATATGGATATGTGTATCTTATGAGACACAAGTCTGAAGCCTTTGAAAAATTTAAAGAATTCAGACATGAAGTAGAAAAGCAAACTTAGAAAAAAGGGGGTGAAAGTTGAGCCCACAAAAGTATTAGTTCGTGAAAACCATGAAGTCAAGGATCAGCGATGAGTAATGCCAAGCCACATCAAAAAGATGCAATCTTTCTCCACCGAAAGAGTAAAAATAAAAGCTCAAGAATATCTTAAATTCACACTGAAAAAGAATCTTCTAAGCATAAGGAAACAAATACGAAATTTAGAGGGAATATTACTAAGAATGAGTTATAGAATGTGCGTCAAGCTCCCCTCGTGAAATGTTCACGCTAATAGTACTACTTTCCCTTGAAAGTCCAACCACCCATTAAACTCGCACGCTACCTTCTCAATAGCAAGGACTACAAACATAATGTAATTCGTAAATAGATCCGATCATCACCAATGCATGAGTCTCACAGGACCTTTACGTAATTTGCTTTAGGGATCACGATTCTCTACATCATAGCTCAATAATATTGTAAAAAACTAAAACTCCAAGGAGATTCCTTCTAAAAATAGTCAGACTGTCTAACAATAGTACGTAGTTGATAATATAAAGGACATTAGAGAGTATAAATAGAACTAAAGGAGATATAAGTCAGACGTGAGATAAAGGGAGGCAGATTATTCTCCTAAAGATCACACTTTATAGTTTGACAGACGGGAGGTAGTTTTGGCTGCAGGCCTCCCTCCTCCCAGTCTCCACAAAGAAGAGAACAGGGGAAAAGGAGAAAGAGAAGAAGAAAATAAAGAGGGATGAAAAAATCTAAAAGAAAGGGGGGAGTTTTAGAAAGGCGTTGGACCTGTGGGTGGGGGTCTTGAATCTGGTTATGGTGTATGTAAAGAAGAGAATAGGGGGGTCAAAGGTAAAGCTAAAGCCAAAGCTAAAGCTTTTCTCCCTCAATTATTCCATTATTTTTATTTTGTCCGCAACCCAAAAGCCCACCCTCACTTGTCTCAATCCTTTCAAATTTACCCCCACCCCCCCACCAATCCCTAATATCTAAGGTGCACTCCCCCCACAGCCCCCATCCCCCCATGACCATGAACCGTTGAATGCCCTCCTCCAAAAAAGCAATTCCAAGCTGAAAAATGACCAAACATCCTCACTCTCTTCATCCCCGTCCCCTTCAACCCAACGCATTTTGGACCTTGGAAAACAAATATGTAAACAAAGATTAATACTTCCCATGCATTCCTTTGTTTGGATAAGTACTCCAGGTAGATTAGAGGCAAATATTAATAATAGTCTTACTGTCAAACCGGAAGGCTAATAGGTCGAGTTTTCTGATAACGATGCGTGAAGCGTGTCAGAGTTGGCAGCCGCGTGCTGGACAACCATTTGAATTCGGTTTGCTCTTGGTGCAGTTCTGCAGAGCTTGTTACAGTCTTGTTCGGCAGTCGCTGTGGAGTGGGATGACTTGTGGTGTTTAATTTGCACAAAAACTATGTGAGGATATGCTTCAATTGTTTTCCGAGGGCATGCACATTATTAATTTATTGCCATGCTATTGCTAAGCAGGAATCGGTGTGCAACGTAATGCTCGTGGGGCCGCGACAAACCAAATCAGCTCAGGTAGCAGCATCTATGGTTCTGGTGCACTTTGGCCACAGCTTCTTAATTACCATTAACGAGAGAGAGAGAGAGAGAGAGAGAGAGAGAGGGAGGGAGTAGTAGTTCAAATAAGGAGCAGGTGGAATCTTCTGTAGTTTAGCTTGCAGCAAGATTCATGGAGGGTCCCAAACTGACAATCCTGATTGATGATGGTACCCATTCATCAATGCCACAATGAACTCGAAGCCATTAAAATTCCGACATTAGGATCATGTTTGGGGCATGTTGTGGAAAATCTCTCATGTATTTGCTCCACTTTATGAAATTATGAATACCCTCCATGCATACCAATTATCGGTATTAGCTGCGACAAAAATTTTGTTACATCGATCGTGGAAAACAAACAAGACGTCTACAATACATAACTTGGCAAGTGCTATATTCTCCTATCCTCTCACTTTTCTTTTTTTCCTTTCTCCCCTCAATGTTAAATGCTCTAAAGTGGTCCAGAAGTCACATTTGGGGTTTCTGAAAGGTATCTTTTAGGGGTTAGGTCAATGTTAGGCTATTAAGCATGCTCAAGTGTGACACCCTATCCTTCAGAGTAGAATATAGCCAAAATAAAAGGGCTATATTAGCCCATGATGCCTCCAACGAGGTCTTCTAGAGAGCCAATGCAGCATTGTCCCATGAGGGCAGCGCCAGCATTAATCTAATCCTTTGTTTAAGATAAATAAAACAAAACCCAATGAAGCCTATGCATAGGGCCATGAGCTAAAGCACATGGAGCTCTCCGTGATGGGCATCTCATACACCTCTACCGCAGTGTAAAGCTCCAAAGATTGTGCCATTAATTAATCTCCTTTAATTTGTTCCATCTGGCCAGTGCATGTGCATCGCGCATGATAGACTGGAAGCATTCTGAGAATGGATCATTGTTAATTTAGGATCCAAATTTATATGATACATTAGGTAAGGGCATTGTGAGAAAGGATTGCCGATAGAAGATGGTGAGCTTGCAGCTCATTAAGAATCAATTATTATAGTGGCAGATGGTCGAAATCATAGGCATCAGATTGTGATGGAATGACTGGAATTTACAAGTTCATATAATCATGCCGGTCGCATGGACTCGCAATTGACAACTAGGCCGCAGACAGGGCTATTGTATTAGCCACATTCAAGCATTCTGTTGCACCAGTGATCACTTCCGCAGTGCAGATTGAGCACCTTAAGATATGAGACATGGATCAAATGGCCATGATTAAATGTGGGGACAGGAACACACATGGATCAAAGCTTAGATACTGCGAAGAACTGCTGGAAAATCTACTGTAATTGTTTAAGGGGAAGATGCCCAAATGGCAAGGCAGCCTTTGACAGAAGACCTGCAGGGAAGCCAGTATCAGGCACATATGCACTAGAATAAATTACAGGCAGAGAGCAGCAAGGTGCTAATTAAGTAAGATTAGACAAATATATTTGGAGATTAGTGCGGTGCAGACTGCCTAAATAGGCAGCCGGCGGGCGGCAGCAATGGCCAGCAGGTGATGATGGGTGGCGGCAGCATCAACAGGGTTCGAGGCAGTTTTCATTTTCACAAAAAAAAGAAAGGGGTGAAAGTTACTTCCCTTCTATTCTTTTTTCAGAAAATTTATAAAGTACTTTCAAAAAAATCTAAAAGTAAAACAAATAAGTTTCCATGTTTTCTGAAACAAAAACCAAAATTTGAAAACTGGCAGCAATGCCAAACATGCCTTAGAATAACTCACCAATACTTTGCAGAGGGACTTCATGTTATTATTTACTCATCCAAAATTACTTTATGGTTGCATTTTTTTGTCCATGAGGACTGAAGTGCCATCAGATTGTTGCATTAGATTCTCATCCTCAGTGAATAAAAGCTTGCTGCTGAAGTTTGCAGGCGACATGCTCCCATTTCAATTTCAAACTCCACTACTAGACCTGAAATTTCCAGGGGTAAAACATCCAGCGGATTCAATCATTCTATGATTACACCACGGTTAACGTTGAGATGCATGCATCTGCATGAAAATGATATGCAATGGCAACATCCAACAAACAAAATGTAATTCGTATTCTGGATGCAAATGCAATTTGGACACAAGATCTTGAAAGCAATCGGTGAGAACTTGTGGCTTGGCTTTCAGATTTATTTAGCAAGAAAACAACAGCCAACAGGATGTGCGATATGTCAATTTGCTGTGCTCTCAACTCGAAGGCAGCACCAATCCGTAGACAGTACACAGGTTGGATCAAGTCCCACATGAACTAAGGCTATTGCATCAATTCAATGACCTGTGACCCCACAAATTGATTGGTCAGGGCACTTAAGCCACATGGCATCTTATGTGGATCTGGTCCCATAAAAGAAGATTTAGTTTACAATCATAATTGGTGATGCTTCACCCATGACATAATGGGGAAAGAACTCCAGGTGTTGGTTAAAGGTAGCTCAGGTTCAGCCTGAAAAAATTAAACCTGACCAGGCACAAGCCCGAGCCATCTGAACTAATTCAAACTGAAAGCCAGATCCAATCATGCTCTCTCCAAGAAAAGATGAGGTCCCAATCCTAGAGAACATAATAGCAGACAGCCTGGCCTATGGCCAAAAGGGACCAAGCAGTACTGGGTGTCAGGATCAAAGTTGTTCACGTAAGTGCATGACAATGCAAGTCACACAATGTGCTAGCCATGAGCCTCGCTTGGTTTCACCAAGGTGAGGACACTGGACCCATACAAACCTTGAACTGGCCGAGTCTGATCTCACAGCCTCATGTCAACAACCTGGTAATTCTCATAATTCCATGCCGAGGAAGGCTTGGTGGAATCAGGCTCAACAAAGATTATAGAGCTATGACCGGACAGCCTGCAATCAATTCACCCTTGATTCTGCAAGATGTTTCAGTTTCAACACAGCAGCAACAATCCTGCTGAAGCATCATGAGCCAACAATAAGTATTTACACCATTAAAGGTAATAGGCGCATTATCTTTGAAGAACTTACCACAGCAACATAAAGAATGTCCTTAACATTAATACCGTAACCAGAAATTTCTCAAAAATGAGATATACGAAAAAATAGCAGACTTAAATACTGAAATTGCATTTGCATTTAAAGCAGTAGCTCATTCAAGCTCTTCAAATCTCCAAAATAAGGCATCTGTGCTGACTCAATCATTCAATATTTCCTGCCTACCTTTGCTGATCTTCACATCATGTTGTAGTCCGGTAACTCCTAAATTTCTCAAGTACCCAAAATTGTCTACAATAATCGAGACATTCAAGGCTCAGAACTTTAAATACAAACTCTTGCATATTTTTCAAGTATAATCAAACATTTAAGTTGATCTTTTAGCAAGCCTTTTGGAACAATGTAAAAAACAGTTAACCACACAGAATGTGACCAATGACGTCAACAAAATGAGGGTATGAATACACATTTAAATGAAAGCAAAAGTCTTTATGTCTTATGGTTTGAGTTTTAATTTTGCAAGTCTGATTGTTGAAATTGACAGTGATCGCAAACCCATACGTACATGGAGCTATTTATGAGGGCTTCTAAATAAATACTGGTGATTCCATAGACAGGTGTTTGTATGCCACTTTATAACCAAAGACTAAAGAAGGAAGACACACTACTAAGCCATCATTAACCAAATGAAAAGACAGAGATACAAAGAACCATACCCCCGCACATGCACTCCACCAAAAGAAAAAAAAATCCATGAAGAAGAAGAGAAAAGAAACGGAAACAGAGAAGGCCAACCAAAAGAATTTTTTTCCCTTAACCCATTGATTTCTGCATCTGATCTACCAGAAGCTACTCTGGTCTACTCAGAAATTTAATCCATGAACGGAACTACCTTCAGACCTTTTTTATCAGAGAAATAATTATTATATCAGCAAAGGATCCAACATAAGTTTACCATAAATCACCTGGGTTGATGAAATTACTCTCAAACAAATTGTACGTAACACAAAAGAAAGAAAGAAAAGAAAAATAAATTGCACCACCTACAACAATAAGAGTGGCAGCCAAAGAAAAATAAATTGCACCACGTACAACAATAAGAGTGGCAGCCCTAATTAAATTGTAGATGTTAGTCATAATAATTTTGGACAGAAATGAGACATCATGGCATAGTAGGCACAACCACCTAGGAAAAGCCAAGAGATTCTAAGGGAAGATGTTGGCATAATAGATTTGTTGTTTTCTTTAGAGTTTTCAGTTGGTTGAGCTAAAAGATTTCTGTAAACTCCAAGAGTTCTGGAAGATGCCCAGATCAACACAACGATTAGCCACCACAATGCAACTTTTACATTTGATAGGGAAGAAAAATAGGTGTCATTTAACTGCAACTCTTTTCTGAACTCACATGTACATCTTATGTTGATGTAAACCTCCACTGTTTATGACCATACTTATTAAAGTTATGAAGAAACCAAATGACTTGTGAGCTTCACATATAATTTAACAAGCCGATGCATGAACATGGCAAACTAAAAAAGATGAGATGTATCAGGTCATATTGCGTCAAAAGATTTGTTTGAGCCATTCATAAATTATTTAATCTCATATTTACTTCATTTAATCTTCTGCAAACAATTTGAGCATTTGGTGCATTACATAATATTTTCAATAAAAATTTCAGTTTTTGACACAGTCACAGCAGACATGTATATTATTTTCTGAATAGGATGATTTAAGTCCTATGTCTGAGATTCCAATAGTTCACACCTCAAATGTTGTGCAACTCCTGTAAGTAAAAAAGCTCCAGACACCCAAACAATCCTCCAACTGAAAATTGGGAGGGGGAGAAGATTCCTAAGTACAAATTTCTAGCAAATAGTCATAACCAGCTTATTTCTCAGATAATTTAGTGATCTGAGACAACCATCAGCTCAGTTTGTCATGCATGACTAGTCCAATGACCAATCACAATTACCTTCAAGTTGATAGAGGCATCAAATATTCAATCAATGAATCAAATGACAAAAACAAAAACTTCAGATTCTTCACCTTTAAATAGATACTAAGTTGGCCATCTTTTGGCAAACCAAGTGAAGAAAACCCCAAGATCACTTGAAAGAACATTCCTAAAAAGACCTAAGATCAACAAAAAGCATATTGTCAGTAATGCTGAGCCTGAGATCAAAGCTATGTCTGACACAAATAAGGCAAGTCACCTAGTTCTATTTTAAATTCACTCTCTACATTCTCGAAAACAGAATGAGGTTGTTGTCCTTGTATTTCAAGAACAGACATAGTCAATAAGGTCCAACACCAACAAGGAGGTTTACCTTTAATGCATATCCTTCTATCATAATCCCCAATGCTTTATGACACAGCATAACACTCCATGGCTTATAACAATCGATGCCCCATGAATCCTTAACTTAAACAATCCCCCATGCCCTAGTTTCTGGATTATTCAGTAAAATTAAAAGAAAATAGAAAAGAAACTTACAACAACTGATGCCACATGAATCCTTAGCTTTCTAAACTGCTAAAGAACATCAGTATAAAGTGCCCATCTTTTTTGGGTGAAGGGTCACAAAACTCCAAACTATCTCTTTATTAATGTAGTATATTGAATGATCGGTTTCTTGGTAAAGTGTTATTGACCAGTCAATGAATGATTATTCATCAGAATATTTTACAATATTTTTTTGTTTTCCTATTTGAGGTCTTCGGTTTTGTGGAAGTCTATTCATGGTGAGATTTTGAAGGCCAGTCTCATAAGAGCTAGTTCCAGGTGTCCACCTGCACCAAGCTCTGAGGTACTGAGACAGCGATGGACCTACAAGCCCCACTTCCTAACCCATCTGTCTCTCGGCTCCTGCTCCCCCACACACTCCCCTCCCCCCAGCCCCTCCCCCCCAACCACCACCCTTCCTCTTTTCCTCCTCTCAATAGTTCATTGATAAACAAAGGGCTGGTGCATGTTATATTATTCAAGACTGTTACAGGAGGGTTGCTTTGCATGCCTCAGTGCCAGTGGCTGATTGGGAGCAGCTTGGAAAGGATTACAACACAGCCTATGAGCAGTTTGGTTGCAGGAATATTTGACTGAAGGGTGACTCTGCTACCATTATCAGTGGGGTGTGCAGACTGCATAGTAACCACTTGTTGCGGGACCAGGACATGTAGTCTATTATTGACACCCTGGAATTGGTCTGAGCTAGCTATATCTGTAGAGATGATAACTAACCAGCAGATTGCCTAGTTGGCATGGGCCCAAGGAGAAGACATGGACATCTCCTCCCATGCCTGTCTACCTCTTCCATTGGAAGAACTTGTTGGAACTGATTTGATTGAATTCTCTCATTTCAGATATTCTGAGTTGAGGTATAACCTCTCTCTTCACCAATAAAATAAAATAAAATAAAAAATCATTGGCTTATGGTCCCATTTCACCCCTCTCTTTCTTTAGGATTAATATCACATGAGTGATATTAAGACCACGTCACCCAATCAAATGTTTAAGTTCATAAAGACTCCTTTTAGGATTCTAACAACAGCAGACAACTCCTTGATAGTATGAAAAATTAAATCCATTGAGTTTTAGAGCTGTCACTGATGCAACTCAGGAGCAGCTTCCTGAGGTCAAACTTTAAAAAAAAAAAATACAAATTTTGCATACTCTCAGCCAATGTAGAAAACTTAGAATCAACAAGAAGGGATATATTCAAGTCCTATTCTGAATATAACTTCTTATAACAGGCAAAAACTTGAATAACATCCTTTTCCTATGCAATCCATATACCATCTACCTATAATATGTTTATGGCTCAAAGTGATCTGATTTTTAGTGATCATAACATCTATCCTTGCAGCCTTTGTCATATAAGGCTATTATCATTTCTGATCTTGTTTACTCCAATAATCAATATCAAATCCCTTTATATTTGTAGTTTATACTCAGTTTTAAGTGATTCCTAGTCTGTGTTTTTTAATTTGCCTTATTTTCCTCTAGTTAAGCCTTTTCTCAAATTTGTCAAGGTTGAGTATCGCATGATCGGTAAACTTTGCAGCTGGACTTATCCCAGCTGGTTGGCACCCCTCTCCTCTTTGGAGAGGTCCTAGGTTTGACTCCGAAAGGTCGCACTACCACCAGATTTCTCTAAAAAAGAAATAACAGGAGCAACTTCATACAAAGTTCTTATGCTTTGATTCTCTTTCCACCTTTTTGTTAGATAATGCACCAAACAGAAGAACCATTCCTCAAGGAAAAATCTAAAGTTCATACAAAATAGAAGTGGTCGATCACCTTAAGGTAGTAGCCATCATACCCACCCCCAATTCTCACACCCCCCCACCCCCACCACCAAAAAGAAAAGGGAAACTCATATATCAAAAACACTGGAGATAATTCTCTCATATCATTGATTTTCTACATCCTCCAGGTACTTTAAAAGATCACATTTTTTATGGGTACAACTAGACCACATACATTCATGACAACCTTCATCAATAATACACTACTGAACCAAATTTAATTAAAGATGATGTTCACTTCATTCAACTAGATTACAAAATGACTACATTTCTTCAAATTTTTTTTTCTTTTTTGTTTTGCCAATAGCTGGTAGTGCAGCTGGTTGGCACCTCTCTCTCCACATTGAATGGCTCTCTTTCAAACCTAAGTGGTAGTGAACAACCACCTCATTCTCACTAAAAAAAAAAAAAAAAATTTACACCATTTTTCAACAGATCATATATCCTTGATCGTCTACATCTCTTCAACATTTTATTACTGAAACCATCTAGTCTTCCTGATGGAATCATGCATCAATGCTCCTAGATTTCCAGCAATCATTCACCATGCTCCTCCAATCCCTAGATTGAGTTCCATGAATATTCAAAGATATAAATCAATATTATAGTTTCTTCCTCCCTGGCCCTTGTACCTCGCAACTAGGCTTCCCTCCTTATTGTTGCCAGATTTTACTCCAAAGATTAGATTTTTATGTCCCTACTGCATTGAAAACAAGTTCTTACCACGTTCCTCTAATCTCCCTTCAATCAATTTGAATATCATCTTGCTTTTTCCTTCCCTCAGCTTTTTTCACACCCAAATGACACCATGCCACAATTTCACCCAGATATTACCAAGAGAGCAAAAGAACTCATCTTCAACTCCAACCATATCTTAATCAGTATTCAAGCTAGATATAATCTTTGATCAAGCATAAATAAGAAGTTAACAAATAATGAAACATTAAGACCCTGTTTGGCATCACTTTCAATTTCTAGTTCTCAGTTTTCTACAGAATACATGAACCAAAGAAGGAATGGTGTTTGGTACCCAATTTCTATTTCTAGTTTTTTCAAAAGCTCTTTCTTAGTTTCTAGAAATTATGTAAGCTAAAAAATCTGGTTTCCAAAGTTTTTGAATGCCAAACAGCTCCATAACACCAGCATTGCCTCTATCGCCACTGCCACCGCTACCTCGTTGCCCTCTGCTTGCTGTTGGTGGCTGCTGGCAGTCACGACCCCCACATCTCCACCATTGCCACTGTAGCCTCTACCAAATGCAACTAAACTAATGTGACTGCCAAACAAGTTTCAGTTTTTTTATTTTTCAAAAGAAAAATAAAAATAAAAATTCGTTTTTAATTTATCAAAAACCTGAAAACTAAAAACAGGAAGTAATGCCAAATTACATTGTATGCCAATGCCTTTTACCATGTGTCTCAATTAATTGTGCTGCTTTCAAACATTCGATGGTGAGATTAGGGTTTCAAGTGGACTAGACTGACCTGCTTCCAGTTCAGAACAAACCTAAGAGTAATCCAATTGATTCCAATATACAGTAATTTAGATTAGTCTTTGGTCAAAAACTATGACACATTGGGATACGGATTGGATATGCATCACTAAGTAACCCAAGTTGAAACTGGACCACCACACTATATTTTTTGAAGCCTCATTTGTTTTTTAAAAAAAACTTTATTGCAGTTAAACATCAATTTTTCTTGTTGATTATGGGTAACATATGATTGTCATTCACTTCTTATGCAGAATAAGTTGTCAAGAATGCCTATAAAATGAAAACATATTGGGCTTGGACTCATTATCTTTACTTGATTCAGATATGAATTTGATTTGTGGTGTCTCAATCAGTGATCCAACCCAACCTACTTACAACCATATAAGTGATGTGATTCAAACTACCAAAAACTCGGAAGAAAGCTTTTTCAGGAAATTCAATTGGAGATCTTTTAGCAAGGCCTTCATCTTAAATCTAATTTTGAATGGATACATGCTTAACAGTTGGATTCTAACATGAGGAGAATCTAACTCAAAGAGATCAAAAATCAATGAATCATAAAAATTTTATAGCTTCAAATTATAAAGAAATGATTTTTTTTCTTTTTCTTAACGGTTATCATTATATGTTTCTTCTGATGATTTGGAAGTTCAATGTCTTTTGAGTTTTATTACTTAGAATACATACACTTCTGTGTTAGGGCCATGCGTCAAATTGTCTTTCTTCCCCCTCTTTTTCTGTTTCACATGAGATTCAAGGAAACACTGCCCTAAGGCCCCCAACCACATGTAATTAGTACCATATATGAAAGTAAAGCTCTTGCATTTCTAATTTCATCCATATGGTAACAGAAACAAGTATCTAAAATGCTATGAAGGAAACATTGCATAAAAGTAGCAGTGGAGAGATTACCAAGGCAAAACCCTCCTGCTTGAAAGAAAGATGCGTTCCAGAATATCAACAAAAACAACACACTGAGTCATAAGCATTCAACAATTTGTGATCTTTTTACCTGCTTCCTTCTTGTGGCCAAAAGGGCTAGGATTCTGCACCAACTCCACAATTCCAATATCAAAGGGAGACAAAATGGATGTCCAATATAACTAATGCCTCTAATATCAACCATAAGAGAGGATAACATATATGGGGCATATTATTTGATTACCATGAAGACCTATTAGTTAAACCCATCCTCCTAAATCACCTCAGAAGCAATCAAGTGTCTTATCAATCAGATAATGGCACCAAAACCTAACTGACCATGGGCTGTCAATTTCTGATTTCAAGTAGCAATTTAGAAACCCTCAGATCTCCACAGCAATTGCAGCAGAGTGCACATCAGTCCCCTTTGTTGATCACCAAGCAAGGGGCATGGTAGAGCATGACAAGTGCACTTGCTGATATACTCCATGTCCACTTATCCACCTCTTTGAGGTACTGAAGCATGCAAAAACTTGATTCTTAGCAATATACAAGAATTTCAGCAAACAAGAATTGGGGTCATTTAGGACAAGAGGACTAAGTCCCATAGTTGTACCCATTTGCCAAACTGCAAGGATCATTATGTTCTGGTATTCCTCTGATGCTGCTCTCTACCATAGTCTAAGAAAATGGAACCAGCATTTGCCTCAGTAAAAATAATACTCAGTTGAAAACTATAGCACTGGTTGCACAATTCACTAAAACAACCCTTTGCAAATCTTGCAGATCTAATGGATCACCTTCCACAGAGCCAATGAAGAATGGTCTAAGCTACGGACAGTAAAATCTCATGCAAACTCTGTGACTTGTGCTGATTTCCCAGACAGAACCAACATGTCTAATATATCTTCTTGCACACCATGGCCTCTATCTGAGTTCTCATCAAATCTCGAGTGCTGCATGTCCGATTGTATTACAAGGAAGGTAGAGTATCAATGCAGAAGCCTCTACCTAATGTCCAGCTACTGGCAACTAAAAAACTGAGGTCAATATATTTAAAAGAAATTAACCACTCAACCTTCATGAAATAGATAGCAGCACTTCTAGAGTCCCATTTTCACTGCAAGAATAACTAAAATCCATCATTTTAAGATGACATAACACCTGCCTAATTAAAATGTTCTTTGTGACTCAAAGATTATGTAATAGTTTTAATACTCTGAAACATGAAAAGAATTGTCAAGGGATGAAAACATGTCTGAAACTTTAAAAAAAAGATATTAGAGAATCCTTGTATCAGAGGCAGGAAATTCTTGATCAGTAGCAAGAGGGACTGCCAGTTTTTTTTTGTTGGAAACAAAATGCTTCAAGTAAGAAAAAGGAAAAGATAGTCAGCAGCATTGTTTTCTAGGAGGCTGATTTCCTTGGAGTGTTTTAACCAACAGACCAATCTTTAGCAACTAGTAACCATAGCGTACATCTGATTTCACCAAGTTTAATTTACAATGAAGTGGAAACAGTAGGTTTCGTAGAGCCAATATTCTCGGTAGCACATTATGAATCCAAGGAACAGTATTGACAATTATAGAAGACAAGGACATACAGAATCTGGAATATTAACCCAAACGAGATTATTTATAATAAATGTGTACGTCTATCATGCTTATGCATTCAACTCGATCCCCATTTTCTGAATGCTTAGGTACTACCAACTGAAGATATAAATGGATAAAAAAAAAAGGAAGAACTAGGGTCTCCATTTGAAACACTGATGTTTTTTGTGTTTTTAACAAATATATCAAATTTCATTATACCGAACTCTACAAATTAGTTTGTGTCTATGTAAGTTTATGTTTATCATGTACTCTCATCTAGCTATCCCAAACCAGATAGCAGTAATTACATTAGCCTAGAGATTCCCTTTTTCAAGTTCTATCTGATTCGACATGCCCTTAGGACTACTAGGATTAGAGGTGGCCAATGGGCCATGCCAGGCCGGGCACAGCCTAGGCTCTAGAAGACCCAAAACTAAATGAGCCATGCCTGGCACGGAACGTGAATAAACGGGCTGGGCTTGGCCCCCCCCGTTAAGCAAATCCCCCCCCCTCCCCCGCCGCACCCCCAAGGCACGTATATATACGGGCCGTACTAGGAAGGGCCCAAGCATGTTTAGGCATGCGCATGCCTAGGCTGTGCTAAGCCCATCAGGCCTGTTTTTTATTTTTTTATTTAATCTTAAATTTTGAAAAAAAAAGATTTTTTTAGGTTGATGTATATTTTTTTAGCCATTGGATTTGAAAAAAAGGTTTATAGCCCGTCATGATGGGCTTCTTAGTCAAGCCCATCATACCAGGCTAGGCACGGCCCATGGGCCGTGCCATGCCCAACCCTAAACGGACTCATGCCGTGCTCAGGCCTAGGCTTGAGAACCCCAAGCCTAGCGTGGCACAAGTGTATGGGCCGTGCCTAGCATGGCCCGTTACTGTACGGCCCGTTACTGTTCATTACAGGCTGTGCCAGGCACAGCCCTTTTTTGGCCCGGCACCAGGCTGCCCATGGGTGGCCCGGCCCGTTGACCACCTCTAACTAGGATCATGATCATATCCATAAACCGACATAACACAAACAATACAAATAGTAAATACTTGCTCACTAAGATTATAATTAATGATTGTTTGGCAAATTAAAAAAACATGATACTTAGAAATCAGTTATGTCAAGCCTATTAGTTACATAGTCCCTATAAAGAATGTAATTACAACATCAAACATATAGCTCTTTGTAAAAGGACTAGCTTTGGATTCTTCCTATATATGGTGCAACTGCTTGCATGCTCATCTGCATGTGTGTATACAAATAGATTCCACTGAAATCTCTTAAATAAAATGCTCTACATGTCTTAAAATATAAATATGTCTGTGTACAGTTCACACACACATCGATGTCATTGAAATCTCCAGATTCAGCTGGTCAAAAATAAAAATAATTTAAATGTAAGTGATTAGTACCACTTGAAAAGATAGCAGAATTTGTTGTGCCTTTTGTCACCAACATTTGTAATGTCTTCCTACCATGGACTTTCTGATAGAAAACAAAGAAACAACCCAGATAGGGATTTCCAATATTACAAAGAGGAAAAGAATCCTGGAGATAGCATTTTAAATAAAGAAATGAATGAGATCGCTGAAGATATAGTAACTTGCCTGATTTGAATTATGGTGCAATAAATCAGGGCTGTCTAACTTCAACCCAGAGGATGCTGCATCAATAATCTCGTGCAGTCCTTACACCACCAATATACTATGATATGCGACATGGTAAAGAACATTCCACAAGAATGTGTTCCCTTATGCCCTTGGCTTTCTCAGTTTTCAGTTGTTCATCCAAGGAAAGATATGTGCTATGTATCATATGGATAAGTATGGCAGGAGATAATTAGAAACAAAGATCACCCCTCAATTTCAATCAGTGGCTTATTGATTAGTTCTCGAATATCCCTGGCAATCATAGCATATGTTTGAGAGCTAGGAGAGCAGTGTCTTTCCTCCATGATGGATAACATCTCAGAGCATATGTTGATATAGCCATTTTTAAGTAGACCATCAATAAGAATTTTCCATGCAACTTCATCGCAATTATAGCCCCTATCAAGAGAGTCACCAAACAGCATTTTAGCCATCTCAAAGTTTCCTTCATCACAAAGCCCTGAAAGAAGAAGCCGGTAGGATTCCAAGTGAGGTAGATAACCACATTCTACCATGGAGCCTATAAATGTTGACGCCTCGGAATACCTTTTCACTTTGCAACAGCAATTAATTAAACAGGTATAGATACCTTGATTGGGTGATATCCCTCTTTCCTTCATATGAGAAAGCAGCATATACGCTTCTTCCAACCGGCACTCTTTGCAGAACCCTGAAATGAGGGCATTGTATGTGACCACATTAGGAGTGCAACTGTGCTTCATCATCTCCTGCAAAAGCTCCAATATAGTATCTATCTCTAACATTTTCCATAGGTCAGACATATTGGCAAGGACACTGTTAACCTGCTTCCTCTTGATGAGATGCTTGAGTAGAACTGAATAAGTCCAGTAATCAGGCTCACATGCATCATCCATCATGTCTTTGAGAACAGAAAATGCTCGATCTATAAATCCTATATTCCCACACCCATCAATCAATGTGCTATAAGTCATCAAATCGGGACGAACACCTCCTTTTTTCATTTCTAACATCACATTTTCTGCCTCTTCTACCCTTCCTTTGCTGCAATAGGCACGAATGAATACCGTGTAGGTGATAGCATTTGGCTTACACCCTGAAGAAACCATTTGCTCAAGCATCCTTTTAGCATCTTCACAGTCCCCTTTCTTGAGCATTTCATCGATAAGAATCGTATAGGTGACATTTGTGGGCTCTATTCCCCTTTCAAACATATCATTTAGTAACAATATTGCTTCTTGCAACTTGTTTTCTTTGCACAAACCATTTATCAAAACACTATAGGTATATGAGTCTGGCAAGCAGTCCTTAGAAACCATTTCCTCCAGCAATGAATGAGCAGAATCAAGCTTTCCAGCTTTACATAAACCATCAATTAAAGCAGTATACATCACCTTGTTTGCCCTTACCTCCTTCTCAGTAACAGACTTAAAGAGTGAGTAAGATTCTTCAATTCTCCCACCTTTGCAAAGGGCATCTATTATGGTAGAGTATGTCTGTTGATCAGGCACCAAACCATTCACTTCCATAGAATCAAGTAGTCTAAAAGCACTATCTATATCACCCTCCTTGCATTGTCCATGAATCAAAGCAGTGTATGTAATAAGGCCTGGAGATAACCCACTCTCAAGCATCCTACTCAACAAAGCCATTGCCTTGTGCACGGTCCTCTCCTGACAAAACCCATATATCAACTCATTATATGTCCAGGCATTTGGCTGACAGCCATTTGACTCCATCAATTCCACAATCTCCAATGCAGCATCAACATGTCCTCTCTTACAATACCCATCAATCAAGGCAGTGTAGGTGACAACATTAGGATCCAAGCCTTTCTCAAACATCTCGTTTAGCATGCTTTTTGCATCATGTAGCCTATTATCCTTACAAAGGCTATCAATCATCGTTGTATAAGTCCAAACATCTGGTTTGCACCCATTCAACTCCATCAGTTTCATAATCCTACAAGCATCAACAAATTTTCCCTGCTTGCAATACCCATCAATCAATCCAGTGTAAGCAAAGACATTAGGAAACGAGTCTTTCTCAATAGCCTCATTCAACATGGCTTCAGCATCCTCAAGATGATTCTCCTTGGAAAGGCCATGAATCATCATTGAATACGTCCAAGCATCTGGCTTACACCTCTTCGATTCCATCAGCTTCATAATCCTCAAAGCAGCCTCTGTCTTTCGGCTTTTACAGTACCCATCGACTAAAGCATTGTAAGTCACGGTGCTAGGGACCAAACCCCTGCCAGAAATCTCATTCAGCAATGATTCAGCATACTCAACCTTGCCCTCCTTGCAGAGGCCATCGATCATCACTGTGTAAGTGTGCACATTCGGGCAACAGCCATCATCACCCATCTTTGAGAATAGCACAAAAGCTCTGTCAATCCGACAGGCCTCACAAAGCCCGTGGACAAGAATGGCGTATGAGAATTCATTCCTCTGGCAGCCCATCTGCGGCATCATCACAAAGACCCAACAAGCCCTATCCAAATCGTTGTTTTTACAGTAGCCTAAGATCAAAGAATTGTAAGTAAAGGTATCGGGTTTCAATCCTGCTTCCAATAAGTACCTTAAATACTGCTTTGCCTCAGCAATATTCCCTTCCTTGCAGTAGGCCTTAATAATCGTATTGCATGTAATGATATCCGGCAAGATCCAATCTTTTACAATCTGTTCGTATAAATCCTTCATCTCATCAGTCATTGAGAACCTCTCGAAGGACCTCAACAGCATGTGATAGCATCGGAGAGACGGCCTGAAATCGGCAGGGCCACCTGTTCGACGAAAGGCTCTAATGGAATTTATGGCGGAGCGCATATCTTTGGCCGAAATGCACGACTTAACCATAGAGACGATGATCTTCTCGGCATTGACGGGGGATTTGGAGCGGAGGAGGTTACCAAGGAGGGACGCATAGGAATCTACGGTGTGGCAGTAGCCAGGCCTCTGGCCAACCCACTGGAAGAAGGCGAGGGCGGTCTCGGGGTCGAGGGGGCGGGTCCGGAGGAGCTCGGCGATGTGGAGTGGGTTGAGGCAGGGGCCCAATCGTTTCAAGGCGCGGCTCCGGCGCCAGTGCCGGCGGGAGAGGATGGAGGAGAGCCGGGAGAGGAGATGGGAATCGGGTGTTGGGGTTTCTGGGGTTCGGGTTTCCCGAACGGCGGCGGCGGCGGCGGCGGCGGACGAGGAAGAGCGAGAAGAGACGGGTCGGGGGAGGAGGTTAACCAGGAATAGGGAAGAGGAAGACGGGTGGAGGAGAGGGATGGTAGACTCATCGGCGGTGATGGCAGAGATCCATCTACTTCTCATGGCAGTGGGTTTTAGTTAGGGTTTAAGGGTTTTGGGTCGTCGCTGCTCGCGGTGCCGCGCAGTCGAGGGACCGCCAAAGAGCGGCGGGCTGGCCAAAGGATATGGATGGATTAAAGTGATGACCGATGAGCAAGCAAACCAGGCGCTAAGTTGGTTTTGTTGAGCCAGAACAACCCCTATTTCCGTGCTATGGACCGGTTTAAGCCATTAACGTTTTAGGTCAAAACTCTACATGAGGAATATAATGTTGACCATGATAGCTCTTTTACAGTATAGTGGCCAAATGTTGCAATTAAACTAAGGCTGATTATTGTTGGCAGTAGGAGTTTTTGGAAGAGTAGAGTTTTGGAAGTTGAGTTTTTATAAAAAATTATTTACTGTTTGATAATCATATTTATTAAATATTTTAAAATTTTAATATATATTTGATAATTTAAATAAAAAATATTTTTAATAAGATATAATGGCAATAAAAAATATTGCATGATATGGTATAATGAAGAATAATATAATATCATATTATATATTATTATATGTTAAAATATTATTATATTATATTATATTATTATCATATAATATAACATAATATTATAATATAATATAATATTATTATAATTATAATATAATTTATAATATAATATAATATATTTGTTATAATCTAATCTAATAATAAATTATAATATATATATAATATAATATAATATAATACAATTATTATAATATAATAATATTATAATAGATAATATTATGTTTATAACTTAAATATTATTATATTTTAAAATATTTTTTATTATTATCATCATATAATGTAATATAATATTGTAATATAATATAATATTATACTATATAAATATATAACATAATCTATTATAGAATTATTATATTATAAAAATATAATTTGATATAATAATAACTAATAATATTATTATATTATATTAATATAATATAATATGTTATATTATAATTTATTATTATATTAGATTATAATCTATTATATTATATAACATTATATGTTACATCATAATTATAATAATATTATATTATTGTTATAATTACATTATAATCATAATTATAATCTATTATTATATTATATTACAATATTATACTATAATATATGATAATAATATTATATAATAAAATAATATTTTAAAATATAATAATATTTAAGTTATAAACATAATATAATCTATTAGAATATTATTATCTTATAATAATATTATTATATTATATTATTATAATAATATTATTATCTTATAATAAAATAATATTTTAAAAATAATAATATTTAAGTTATAAATATAATATAATCTATTATAATATTATGATATTATAATAATATAATATTATATTATAATGTTATAATAATATAATATAATATTATAATTATGATGTAATATATAATATTAGATAATATGATGGATTATAATCTAATCTAATAATAAATTATAATATAATATATTATATTATATTATTATAATATAATAATATTATTATATTATTAGTTATTGTTATATCAAATTATATGTTTATAATATAATAATACTATAATAGATTATGTTATATATTTATAATAGATGATAATATTAATTTATTATTATATTATATTATATTATATTATATCATATTTATAATTTAATGATGTAATATCATATGATATAAGATACTGGACATTTTGATCACTAAAAAAATTTTATTTAAATCAAAATAACTTTTTGACATTAATCAGAAAGTATTTTTTAAAAAAGCTTTAAAATAGAATTTTTTTCAGATAGACTTTTTTAGCTTTCTGACAAAGTCAAAATAGTTTTTTAATTTTTTACCAAACATCACTATATCATCCAAAAATGCTTTTGAAAGACTAGAAAGTGCTTTCTAATACTCCAAAAGCTCAGCCAAATAGGATCTAATGATGATAATATATTTATATTTTGCCCTTGATATAGAATTAAGTAACAACAATAACAATTGTATTTTAATCTCGTTACTAATTAAATTACTTTTCTAGATTTAAATAGTAGCATATTTGAAAAGAAAAAAGGTATCTTATTTGATCAACAAAACAATCTTTGATCAAAAATTTTGTTATTTTGATGATCCATTAATTTTTATTAATTAGCTAATAGTATTCATTACAATATAATAACAATATATAGTTAATAATAATTTTATTCGTTAGCTAAATAGTAATTCATCACGATGTTATAATAATTAGCTTTATGGTTTTTCTATAAGCCCAAATTGTTTTAGGGTAGAAAGATTATTATTCCATGAGAAACTCAATTATGGATCCTATGTTCATATGTAGCACATATTTTGATTACTTTCATAATCTAACCTATACCTTGTTGAAAATTATTTTCAAATATTACATTAAAATCGCTATTTATTACATACAATGAAAAAAAAAATCAAAGTATGTCAAATAATTTTAAAAATTTAGTATATAAGAAATTAAAGAAAAAATTAGAGCGATATGTCTGAAATGAGACATGAAATACTACTAAGAATAACTTTCATCCCCTTATACAAGTATATGACAGCAAGATCGTTTCTAGTATAACATAAACCCGACTCAACCTAAACCCTTTTATCACGAGTATGATCGCATGACCCAATGAACTCTTTAGCTTGCCTAGGTAGAAGGAAAGGAAGTAGAAAAAATGAAAAAATTTAAGAAAATATTTTGAAAAATGAGGAAGGAAAAAATTTAAGCAACCAAGCATGTACCCATCAATCAAACACCTAAATGGCTCAACTAGGTTTGGAACTCATAAACTTCAACAAATGTAAGTATACTTGCATTTAAACATCTTTGGAAAGGCCGGCAAGCGTATTCATTGAGTAGATTGTGTGGTTGCATAAGGTTCTAATTTCTATCTTGTCGGATAGAGATCTAAGATTTATGTCTCAATTCTAAAGAAGTCTACGTAAGGCCACAAGGACTAAACTAAATTCAGTATTATCTTTTGCCTATAAACAAATGGGCAATCTAAACCGACCATTCAAATTTTGAGCGATATGTTGCAAGCCTATGTGCTAGACTTGGATAGTACTTGGAGTAGCCATTTGCCTCTCGTAGAGTTTGCATATAATAATAGTTTCTAAAGTAGTATACAAATAGCCCTATTTGAAGCACTATATGGAAGGAAGTGCAGATCCCCTATCTGTTGGGATGATATAGACAAAAAGCGGTTATTAAATCATAAGTTTTTATGGCAAACAGTGGATAAAGTATAATTAATCAAAGAACGGCCTCAAATAGCTCAGAATAGACAAAAGAGCTATACAAATGATAGAAGAAAAGAATAAGTATTCCAAGTCGAGGATTAATTCTTCTTAAAAGTATCACCCATAAGGGGGTGATGATGTTTGGAGTTCATGGCAAGTTGAGTTCTTGATTTGTGAGTCGATTCAAGATTTTAAATAGAGTGGAGGAGGTGATATATCAGTTAGCGCTACTGCTAGCTTTATCCAAAGTGTACAGTATATTTTATATATCTATGTTAAAAAGCTATTTAATCAATCCTAATCATATGGTGGACCTTGAGCCTCTATAGCTTCACAAGGATCTGACTTATGAAGAGCATCCGATTTAAGTTGTGGATAAAAAGGACCAAGTTCTAAAATATCACACCATTCCATATATCAAAATTTAATGGAGCAACCACTCAGAGAGGGGGGTGACATGAGAGCTTGAGAATGAAATTAGAGCTAAATACCCTCACCATTTTGAGAGTCCAGGTATGTAAATTTCTAGGCTGAAATTTTTATGAGGAAAGAATGTGACATCCCATTTTTTGATCATGTGATTCTTTTGACCACATAATCCCTTCGACCATGGGATTCTGCGGACCTTATAAGAGTGAGATCTAGCTGAAACTCACTTGCACAAATGTGGGGCAACATCACAAATGGAGGAAAAATAAGTAGAATGAGCATAATATATGGTTGTAGCATCCATGTATTTCCATCAAAAATAATCATGTGAATCAAAAAAAATAAAAAATCCTTATCCAATGCTTAGCGAGTGGATTCTTCTCTCCTAATTTGGAAAGGTGAGCATGAGAGAATTACGATCTTAACCAAAGATCTAGTGAAACCATTCAACTCTTTTGTTTTTTTTGTAAGCTGATCCTTCTCTTTCTTTACTATCTTTGATGTTAGATCATATATAACCCTATTTCATTGAAATTCCTTCCCTCCCACCCAACCACCTTTCTGTCAGCCTCCCTACCCATAAGGTGGGTGACCTATGACTCTTCTCACATCTGGTGATCTCTGTCTTTAGTTGTAACTCATACTTAGATCCCTATTTTTGCATATCTCTTTTTCGGGTCGACCACCTATCATAGTTTTCACCGCCACATTCATGGCTAATGACCTATACTCCTCCGTTGTTGAAGGTAGATGGTGTAGGCTTCTGTGTACCATATGCTAGAGCCTCGAATCTTAGAGATGAGGCATCGAGATCACACACACCATTTTTATTCTTGTTATCTTTTGTCTCTTCCCTCTGTTGATGCTATCCCCATTATTAAATATCCATAATGTTCACTACCAATCGATCTTGATCTAGATCCAATGGATTAAATCATGTCTCCACTTAGATCGAGTCAATGGAAGAGTCATTCCATTAACCTTGTTGGCTTCTACTTAAATTGGATATTTTATAGATGCCAGGTAAGGCTGCAAAGGGTCAGGTTGACCTGCAATCCAATCTGATCCAATCCATGTAGACCCGATTCGAATGATTTTAAAGGACCTATGGATCTAGGTTGGGATTTAAAATTAGATCAATTTTTTTTTTCAGATCAGATCTGGATTTACTGAATTTTGATCTGATCCAATCTGACCCAATCTAGAAAAAATTTTGGATTGATTTGGATCTTAATATAAATGACCCGACCCAATCCAACCCAAATCCAATACGAGATCTAAATTAGAATTAGTATATTCATTTATCTAACATTATAGAAGTAATAGATGTATACTAATTTAAAAATGGATAAAACAGAATTTTCTGACTTTCTCCTACCTTCATTTGTCCAGAGTTTACACACAAGTTAGAAAAGAATAAAGATTTTATTGATCAAAAGTTGTTGGTCATTATCACTAGCTTTTTAAATTATACCAGATATCTTGGTACTCATTTTTAGATACTTTCATTAGTTGGGTCTTGGTACCTATTTTAGCTTCATAGGCTTCATTAGAAATATTAACAAGAATAAAAACATAAGTAGAACCAGATATGGACTAAAAACAAGCAATAAATTCAGCATCTACTTGACAGTCTGAAAATTGGTAAATAAGTTAATAATTATAATCCAAATCCAAATCAATTTGGATCCAAATCAAACCCATATTTCATGGATCGGGGCTGAATTATACATGGATCAAACCTAACCTGAATGATCCATTGGATCAAGAAATTCGATCATGAATCCGATCCGACCCAACCCGATCTTCTATTAGGCTAGGTTTGGATTCAATATTCAGACCTGATCAAGAAACTAGATCGAATTGGGGTCATGCAGGACCCAGTCCGACCTAACCCATTTGCATTTGTAGTGCTAGGTACTACTACGTGGCTAGTTGTATCCACACTAACTTTTGTCTCTAATTTGGTGTTATTAATTTTGTAGACGTGTAGTCATTCAAGCAGGAGATAATCTAATGTGGAATGTTATGAACCACTGATACTCTACGTAGACCTGAGGAGACCAGTGATGGAGCTCCTGCAAGAGCCCACTATAATTTGAACTTTCTAAGAGCAACAAACATCATGCCCTAGATCACTGCATACCCTAAACCCTATGTAGTAATCTAGTCTGTGGCCCCCCCCCCACTTCCTGGACCTGGGATATACTTCTAGATATGATCTTCCATCCTCAACATCCTAAGAATCAGGGTTGAGATGTGATACCTTGGAGCCATCAGATCTAGACTAAAATCATTGATGAGGAGGAGTCCTTATTGGACTAAGACTCTATTGGGGATAAACTCTACTCCCGTCGAAGTCCAGCCTGATGCTTAGTCTAATGCAATTGATAATCACGAAAGAGCTTCGATCAAAAATTCTCCTCCAACGGTCAAGTCTCAGTCGAACTCCTTCAGTCTGCCGAACTTCTCAACGATCGAGCCCTAGTCAAACTCTTTCAGTCGGTCGAACTTCTTAGCCGTCGAGCCCCAATCGAACTCCTTCAGGGGTCGAGCTCCTCCAGGAGCCAAATTTCTTTTAGATTTCTTCTTCAGTCGGACTCCTATAGGAGCCGAACTCCTTCAAAACTTCTTCCTCAGTCAGACTTCTTCAGGAGCCGAACTCCTTTCGGATCTCTCCTCTGGATGAAGCCTACATGAGCCAAACTCCTCCATGACTTCTTCCTCAGTCGAACTCCTTTAGGAGCCAAATTTTTTCTTTAGTCGAACTCCTACAGAAGCCAAACTCCTTTAGAACTTCTCTCTCAATTGAACTCCTTCAGAAGCCAAACTTCTTTCGGACTCCTCCTTCAGACAGATGCCTACAGGAGTCGAACTCCTTTTGGACTCCTCCTTCAGTCGAATTTTTATAGAAGCCAAACTCCTCCAAGACTTCTCCCTCAGTCGGACTCCTTCAGGAGACGAACTTCTTTCGAATCTCTCCTCCAGATGGATTTCTATAGGAGTCAAATTTCTTCCGAACTCCTCCTTCAATCAAGTTTCTACAAGAGGCAAACTCATTCCGGATCTCTCCTTCAATCAAACTCCTACAGGAACTAAACTCCTTATAAACTCCTCCTTCAGACGGACCTCTATAGGAGCCAAACTCCTTCCGAACTTCTTCTTCAGTCAAATTTCTATAGGAGCCAAACTCCTCCAGGACTTCTTCTTCAGTCAGACTCCTTCAGGAGCCAAACTTCTTTCGGATCTCTCCTCCAGATGGATGCCTACAGGAGCCAAACTTCTTTCGAATCTTTCCTCCAGATGGATGCCTATAGGAGCCGAACTCCTTCAGGACTTCTTCCTCAGTCGGACTCCTTCAGAAGTCGAACTTCTTTCATATCTCTCCTCCAAATGAATGCCTACAGGAGTCAAACTTCTTCTGGATCTCTCCTTCAGTCAAATTTTTATAGGAGCCAAACTCCTTTCGAACTCCTCCTTCAGTCAAGTTTCTACAGGAGCCGAACTCTTTCTAGATCTTTCCTTCAGTCAGACTCCTATAAAAAGCCAAACTCCTTCCAGATCTCTCCTTCAATCGAATTTAAGCTCTTCACCCCTCCATACGATTCCGAGCGGCTCAATACCAGACGGCTACAGTCGTTACTATCAGTCCACTGTAGATGATAGCGATCCGCTATCGGACGACGATGGCTGTCACCATCAATCTACTACAGACGATGCGTCCCTCCATGACAGACTCCATCAGGCCTTGAGAGACCTGCTATCAGATGGCTGTAGCTATCACTATCAATCCACTATAGGCTTCATCTATAAAAAAAGACCCTCCAGATATATTTTCTCTAAGCTCTCTTCTTCTTTTTAAAACTCTACCGAACTCTTGTCTGAGCACTCCATTTCTATTGGTCAGAAAAGCTGACTTGATCGTCAGAGGATCTTATCAGAGCCACCATCACTGACTTCGAACGGAACTTTATTTTATAGATCATTGATGGTGACCTCATCCTCTTCCACTCCAGCTCAATCCGACGTCAATCAGATTATGCACCAATAGAATTGGCATTAAAGGAAGGGCTCTCAATTTCTGAAGTACCCTTATTCTTAAAAAAGTGCTCAATCGATCCTGTCGATCTTCTTCTTCAAGATTCATCTCCATCCTCTTCCTCAATCCCAAGAAATGCCTTCAAAGAAAGTGACTACCCAGAGATCTACCACTTCTGCCATCAAGTTTGAGCCAGATCCATCTATTCCTGCTCCATCATCGATGCTTCAACCACCTCCTCGATCGACGACCATGGTAGATTCGAAGCAATTTAACTTGCTGATGCAGCAAATTCAGGACCTCATCGAAATGGTGCAGACCATACGGCAGCCCTCAGTGGTAGTTCCATCAAAAAATCCATCGTCGGGATGTCAGAAATCAATCCCAAGGAGGAGCACTTGGGCAAGCATACATGTCGCCCCTAGAAAGGAGAAATAGAGAGCAGAGGATCCTTACTTGGATCATATTTCTTCTCCGAAAGGAACCTTCCCCATCCACGGTCGGAAGCCTTCTAAGATCTGCGATTGAGTTGATGTCCTCGATCAAAAACTACGAGATATGGATCGATGGATTAAGGAGCTCGACCACATTGCCCCAACTCACCATGACGACGTTCGCATCGATCTTCCTTTCTCTCTCCTGAAAGCCTTCCAGACCATGATACTTCTCCATAGCACACCAGATGCCATATTATGCCGAGCTTTTTCATCTACCTTAAAGAAAGCAGTAAGAAACTAGTACTCAGCATTGAAGTTGGGTACAATCTTCTTCTTTGACCAAATGAGCCATCAATTTGTGGCTCACTTCGTCAGCAGCCGACGTCCGCACCGAGGTTTGAATTTTTTGATGAACATCAAGCAGAAGAAGGAAGAATCTATCTGGGCTTATGTCATCCGATTTAATGCTGCTACGCTGGAGGTTCGAAACCTAGACCAATCAGTTACGATGGCCGCACTCAAGGATGGCCTTCGAAAGAATGATTTACTGTTCTCCCTAAAGAAGAAGTATCCTAGAAACTTTATCGATCTACTAGCTCGAATCGAGGGATATACCCATACGAAAGAATCCTTCAAGTTAAAGAATGAAGAAGCCATAAGAGAGCAACAAGCGGGCAAGTCTAGCAAACCCGTGACTGCTAGAGTGTCGAATGAAGTTTGGCCATGCTCATAGACTCCCTCCGAGTGTAAGCAAGGCTGAACTCCCCCTTGAGCTCGTCATCAAAGAAGCCCCGACAGAAGGATATGAAGAAATTCTCTCCGTTAAAGATTTTACAACTATGCCCCCCACAATGCTCCACAGACGTCGATCCGAAGCAAGCCAATGGCACTACCACAGCTAGAACCACCAATGAGGGAGGAACAACAAGAAGATCGACCGCCTTCCGACATCATCAATGCTCTCTCTGAGGGGGCTTAATACTTCGATGAGCCACCATCTCTCAGCCTCAAAGTCAGGAGAAGCTTGTCCCAAATTGGAAAGACCCATATGAAATATAGGAGGTTGTCCGATCCAAAACTTATCATCTGAAGGAGCTCGGAGGAATAATGCTCCCACGATCTTGAGACTCAGAGAATCTAAGAATGTACTGCCAGAAAGAAACAATCAATAGTGGTCATGTTAGGAACAGGAGGAGAACATCGTCTTAACATGAGCAAGTCAAAGGCCTCATTCATTTTAGACGAAATGGAGGGAGAGGCCCTGATAATGGCCCTTATGTGCCCCCATAGTCCATTAGAACAAGAGGAGAACCTCATCCTAATGCGAGCAAAATAGAAGGCCTCATTCATTTTAGACGACATGGAAGGAGAGACCCCAACAATATTTCTTACGTGCCCCCACAGTCCATTAGGAACAGAAGGAGAACCTCATCCTAACGTGAGCAAAGTCGAAGATCTCGTTCATTTTAGACAAGATGGAGGAAGAAGCCCCGACAATGATCCTTATGTG
Source organism: Cocos nucifera (assembly GCA_006176705.1). Taxonomy (NCBI): domain Eukaryota; kingdom Viridiplantae; phylum Streptophyta; class Magnoliopsida; order Arecales; family Arecaceae; genus Cocos; species Cocos nucifera. Next base: position 266,605 of record QRFJ01006018.1, on the reverse strand, counting down.
CCCCCACAGTCCATTAGGAATATGAGGAGAATCTCATCCTAATGTGAGCAAAGTCGAAGGCCTCGTTCATTTTAGACGAGATGAGAGGAGAGGCCCTGATAATGACCCTTATATGCCCCCACAGCTCGTAAGAAATAGCAGAAGAATCTCGTCCTAACATAAGCAAAGCTGAAGGCCTTGTTCATTTTAGATGGAATGAGAGAAAAGGCTCCGACAATGGCCCCATTGTGCTCGATAACAATAGGAGATAAGATCTCCTTCAACTTTAGCTGGAGACAAGATCTTTTCCGAGCTTCAATGTCTACGTCAATAGAAGATAAAATCTCCTTCAACCTCGACTGAAGACAAGATTTCCTCCGAGCCTCAACTTCAACTTCAACCTCAATTGGAGATAAGATCTCTCACGAGCCTCAACTTCAACTTCAACCTCGGTTGGAGACAAGATCTTCTCCGAGCTTCAACTTCAACTTCAACCTCGACTGGAGATAAAATCTCCTCCGAGCTTTAGCTTCTATATCAACAGGAGATAAGATCTTCTTCAATCTTGATTGAAGATAAAATCTCCTCCGAGCTTCGACGTCTACATCAAAAGGAGATAAGATCTCCTTCAACCTCGACTGAAGATAAGATCTCCTTCAAGCTTCAACATCTACGTCAATAGGAGATAAGATCTCTCTGAACCTCGGTTAGAGATAAGATCTCTTCCGAGCTTCAACTTCAACGTCAACCTCGGTTGGAGACAAGATCTTCCACGAGCTTCGACCGCAATGTCAATAAAAGGCAAGATTTCTCTGGACCTCGGTTGGAGATAAGATCTCCCCCAAGCTTCAACTTTAACTTCAACCTCGACTGAAGATAAGTTCTCCTCGAGTCTCAACTTCAACCTCAACCTCGATTGGAGATAAGATCTCTCCCAAGCTTCAACCCCAACGGATGCAGAGCTTAAAAAAGAACTTCGGCAGTCATCTTTTTTATACTCTCCTCCTTCGAATTTCGAACTCGAGAGTGGGGGACTATTATTGGGGATAAATTTTGCTCCCATCGAAGTTCAACCTGATACTTAGCCTAATGCAACTGGTAATCACTGAAGAGCTTCGATCAAAAATTCTCCTCCAACAGTCGGACCCCAGCCGAACTCCTCTAGTGGCCAAACCTTAGCCAAACTCTTTCAGCCAGCTGAACTCCTCAGCGGTCGAGCCCCGGCCGAACTCCTTCAGCCGACCAAACTTCTCAGCGGTCGAGCCCCAGCCAAACTCCTTTAGGGGCCGAACTCCTTTAGGAGCTGAATTTTTTTCAGATTTTTTCTTCAGTTGGACTCCTATAGAAGCCGAACTCCTCCATAACTTCTTCCTCAATCGGACTCCTTCAGAAGCCAAACTTTTTCTAGATCTCTGCTTCAAACGAATGCATACAGGAGCCAAACTCCTCCAAAACTTCTCCCTCAGTTGGACTCCTTCAGACCAAATTTTTTCTGAATTTTTTCTTCAGTCGCACTCCTACAGGAGCCAAATTTCTCCAGGACTTCTCCCTCAGTCGGACTCCTTCAGGAGCCAAACTTCTTTCAGACTTCTTCTTTAGATGGATGCCTGTAGGAGCCAAACTTCTTTCAGACTCCTTTTTCAGTCAGATTTCTACAGAAATCGAACTCCTTCAGGACTTCTTCCTCAGTCGAACTCCTTCAGAAATCGAACTCCTTTCGAATCTCTCCTCTAGATGGATTTTTATAGGAGCCGAACTCATTCTGGACTCCTTCTTCAGTCAAGTTTCTACAAAAGCTGAACTCCTTCCAGATCTTTTCTTCAGTCAAACTCCTATAGAAGCCGAACTTCTTTCGGACTCCTTCTTCAGACGGATGCCTATAGGAGCCGAACTTCTTTAAGACTTCTTCCTCAGTCGAACTTCTTCAAGAGCCAAACTTCTTTTGGATCTTTCCTCCAGACGGATGCCTACAGGAGTCGAACTCCTTCAGGACTTCTTTCTCAGTCAGACTCCTTCAGAAGTCGAACTTCTTTCGAATCTCTCCTCCAGATGGATGCCCACAGGAGTCAAACTCCTCTAGGACATCTCCCTCAGTTGGACTCCTTTAGGAGCTGGACTCCTTCTAGCAGATGCTTATATGAATTAAACTTCTTTCAGATCTCTCCTTCAGTTGAATTTCTATAGAAACCGAACTTCTTTCGGACTCCTTCTTTAGTTAAGTTTCTACAGGAGCCAATTTTTTTCTAGATCTCTCATTCAGTCAGACTCCTACAAGGAGCCAAACTCCTTTCGAATCTCTCCTTCAGTCGGATTCAAACTCTTCATCCCTCCATGCAGCTCTGAGCGGCTCAGTACCAGACAGCTATAACCGTCACTATCAGTCTGCTACAGATGACAGCGTTCCGCTATCGGGCGATGATGTCTGTCACCATTAGTCTGCTACAGATGGTGCTACTGACGGTGCCCCCCTCCATAACAGACTCCACCAGGCCTCAAGCTATCCGCTACTAGATGGCTGTAGCTGTCATTATCAATCCACTACAGACTCCATCTATAAAAAAAAACCCTTCAAATATATTTTCTCTAAGCTCTCTTCTTCTTCTCAAAACTCTATCGAACTCTTGCCTGAGCACTCCATTTCTACGGGCCAGAAGAGCTGACTTGATCGTCGAAGGATCCTACCGGAGCCACCACCACCAACTTCGAATAGAACTTTATTTTGTAGGTTACTGACGGTGACCTCATCCTCCTCCACTCTAGCTCAATCCGACGTCAATCAGATTCTATACCAATCGATTCCAAGGCAGCATCTCCCAAACTGTAGTCTTTTTCTTTTGTGCTCCATCTTGTCCCCTACATACCTCTGATCTAAACCAAATCAGAATCCAAATATTTTCATGAAATTATTGATCATCCTCTTGGATATTTGGGCATTGGGGCATCTATAACCTGGAGCTAAATCACAGAAAAAAAATGAGTCCCTATAGTCTTCAGCAAAACTACAGCCTTTGCCCGTCTTCATCTTATTCTTCCTCTCTCTAAATCCTATCGATATCAGATCTAAAATTCTCCATTCTAGATCTAAAAATGTCCTTCCTTAAGCCTTCAACTAGCAGAGAAGAGAGGGCATGGAGATCTAGAAGATAGGATCTTGGGCGACCATACCTAGGAGATGCCACATGATGGGGCACCCCCACTAAAACCCTAGATGCTAGGGTTTGGGGGAGGCATCCCCTTTCTCTACCTAGGAGGCACGTCCCCTTAGGGCTTCTTACTGCATGAAAGATCAGAAAAAGAGAGAGATGTGGAAGAAAAGCTTTGTTTGATTCTCTTCCTCTAGGGTTTATAATATATAAGTATATATACCTATTACATGGGCCAAAGCCCTAGCCTAAAAACTCCCTAGGCTAATCCAATGAGATTAAGCTCACTCCAAGCCCATGTACACCCATGACTTGACTTAATCTCACTCCCATGGATCCAAACCTGGTCTATACATGAATTAGTTTCCTTGAGATCCAAATCTTCTAGGCCTCAAGCCCATGGAGGCTGAACCTCCATCCTAGGACCAAATCCGTCCTAGTCCAAGGATTCAAACCGATCCTAAAATTCTGGAACCAAGTCCATGGCTTCTCTCATGGTGTTTCAAGACTTGGGAGCACCACACATACACCAATAATCTCCATCTTGATGCCTCCAAGTCTTGGCAAATCTGGTAATTTATTCCTGCACGATCTCGCTGTCGATGTGTATCCTAATAGCCTCTTGTGAAAATATTGCCTCCATCAATCCTCTTTAGCTGATATGCATCTTTGGAGATCTTTGGGATGACCACTTTCATAGCTGAAGTCCTTGGCTTGTTCCTTACTACCATCCTAAAAATTATAGATATTCTTCTGCTTGGCAGCTGCATCACTTTTTCTATACTTTTCTGAAGAAACCTATAGTGTTCCTATTTCAACACTCACTGCATATCCTGACATGATCTTCTCAGAACAATCAGTCCTCAACTGATGCCAAAATCCTCTCCTCCTATGAAGTCACCTCTATCCGATGCTCCATCTGAACTTGAAGTCCACTGATGCTATAGAAGATGACTCTGTAAATGAGTCATTCGAGGCCAACTATTTAACACTGCACTGTTAAGCCTACCGCTGCATCTCGAACACTGTTCTATCCCTTCGAAGCCTCCATATTTTTGCATACCTTCTCTAAAACCATCTCAAATACTCTACAATCTATAAACACCTTTGAAACTCAAGAGCTCATCCAACTCTTCTCCTGCAGTGACTGAACCTAAAAAATTTCATCCTAGCACTTCATCCTCTTCTGCTCCTACACCAATTATCGCTTTAGCTTCATCTGGAGGAACTACAGCTCAAACCCTATTTGGGCTCAGACCCACCTATCTCATCTCGAGACTCGCCACTATCTCAATATAGGTATCCCAGGTCCTCTCTTGCTACAAACAATCTATCTAATACTGTCTTTCCAGATCCATGGCTCTTCGATACCCATACATTTCATATAGAATCATGCTATGCATCACCACCGCTAGTGTTGGAAATTAGTTCTATTCCTATACCCCTCGACTCTGAACCTATGCCAAACCATCCTCCATCTATGGAGGTACCTTTAACTAGTGCTCCACCTGAATCGTGACTCCTGATGCCCTTGCAGAAGATAAAATCTGATCTAAGATCAGCTGCCCAACACTATCCTATTGGACCTCCTACTGAACCTCCACCATCGCTGATGTCGTTTTGGACATTCTGCACTCTATGGACTCCTACGAAACCACCAAAGGACTTTCTCCTCTGAACCAGCTATGACACTCTATGGATGAGCCATCTCCATCACCGCAATGCTCCATAAAATCATGCTCTGATCGAATTATTGAATGCACCCCGACTATTTTTCTGCCTTCCTGCATCTGAAGGCTATATAGTCACTTCTTCAGCTCCATCTTGACCACTACCTCTTGGGGATCCTCTCCTCTAGCATGCCAAATCTACCAATCACTCCTCATCCACCAAACAATTTTAAACACATGAGCATGCCATCCTAACCAGCAAACCCCATTGCCTATCGTCATACACTCCAGCCTTTCTTCTTCTAAGGTCGAATCCAACCAAAGTTGGACCAAAAAATATGTACCCAAAACCTTCCACCCCAAGAAGCTTTCCTTCCCATCAAGCCTCTCAACCTCTACTAGTTAGCCAAACCACAACAAAAACGAAGATGGATCCAAGGCATACCATGAAATAAATGTGCAGATTTTAGGAAATCTGAAATAAAATTTTAACAGCCTTCTTCCTCCTTCTTGGGTACTTCTTCCCACTTCCATCCTAGAAACCCAACCTCCAGGGGATCCTCTCCTTGCCTCCTACCTCATGTAGGAGTCTCACCAAGTTTTGGAAACCTGGGACCAATAAAGAGAACAAAAATTGACCTGCTTTCAGATTTTGTTTCAGCAGATTTTTAGTTTCATCCTGTATGACTTCTCCTTCACTTCTATACTCAACCAGGCTTTGATACGATGTTGTAAACTATTGATCTTCTACATGGATCTGAAGAGACCAGCGATGAATCCCTCTGCAAGAGTTCACTATGATCTGGACTCTCTAAGGATAGCAAACACCATGCCTAAGATTGTTGTGCACCCTAAACCTTATGCAACAACCTAGTATGCATCCCCTCTCACTTCCTGAACCTGAGATATACTTTCAGATCTAATTTTCCACCCCCAGCATCGTAAGAACCAAAGCTTGAGATGTGATACCTTGGAGCTATCAAATCTAGACTAAAACTATTGATAAGGAGGAGTCCTTATTGGACTAGGACTCCATGATAGCATCTTCCAAACTGTAGCCTTTTCCTTATGTGCTCCATCTTATCCCCTACATACCTCTGATCTAAACCAAATCAGAGTCCAAACATTTTCATAAGATTACCTGATCATCCTATTGGATATTTGGGCATTGGAGCATTTATAACCTGGAGCTAAATTGCACAAAGAAAAGAGTCCATGTAGCCTTCAGCAAAACTGCAGCCTTTGCCTATCTTCACCTTGTTCTTCCTCTTCCTGAATCCTATCGATATCAGATTTGAAACCCTCCATTCTAGATCTAAAAATATCCATTTTCAAGCCCCCAACCAACAGAGAAGAGAGGGCATGGAGATTTGAGAGATAAGATCTTGGACGGTCACACCTAGGAGATGCCACATGATGGGGCACCCCCACCAAAATCCTAGGTGCTAGGGTTTAGGAGAGGTGCCCCCCTTTCTCTACCTAGGAGGCACACCCCCTTAGGGCTTCTTGCTATGTGAAAGATCAGAGAGAGAGAGAGAGATGTAGGAGAAAAGATTTGTTTGATTATCATCCTTTAGGATTTACAATATATAAATATATATACCTATTACATGAATCAAAGCTCTAGCCAAAAAATTTTCTAGGCTAATCCAGTGAGTTTGAGCTCACCCCAAGCCCATGTATACTTATGACTTGACTCAATCTCACTCCCATGAATCCAAACTCGGCTCACCCTCTTGAGACCCAAATCTCCAGGGCCTCAAGCCTAAGGAGGCTAAACCTCCATCCTAGGACCAAATCTGTCCTAACCCAAGGATCCAAACTGGTCCTAGAATCCTGAAACTAAGCCCATGGCTCCTCTCATGGTCTTCCAAAGCTTAGGAGCATCATACATACACCAACATGGCGCTACTAGGATCTCTAATATTGGTATATTATAAATATTCATCATTTAATTGATCTAAATTAAGGAGAGATATATACTTAGAATTTAGGGTCAATTCCAGATTAGACATCCTAAATTATGATAATTAATAATATCAAGCTTTATTAAAAATTTTAGATTTATCTACTCTAGAAGATATCCTTGACTTGGTCATTGGGTTAGGTAGAAATTTCCCTTGTATGTTCTCATGTTGGTTGAAATTATGTGTGTGTGTGTGTAAAAGTATGTATGTTTTGTGCATTTGAATTGGCACATATCATGATATGATCATGTTTTGATGACAAACAAGCCACCTTGCTTGCGGATAGCCAGCCACAGACAGGAACATGGCACATGAATAACTCACTAAGCAAAGAAATATGATGTGTGAATAGCAAGCTACGGGTAGAAAGGTAGTATGTGTAGTTGATCATGGGTAAGAACGCAACTTGATTTATCGATCACATGCATGAGTATGGTATGGCTACTTTGATACCAAAAAAATGATTGACATCTCGAGATTGTCATTGAGCTCTACTTAGAGTGATTGATAAGAGACACCTAATTAAATATTTAATTGAGATAATTTTTATGATTAGCATATTTTTGTGCATGCTTGGCTTAATATATAATATACATGTCATGATGTTATACTTGAGAACTTTCAATAGATGTATTTAATGTTCCACGCATATTATTGAGATTTTATACTTATATAAGACTTTCTTACGAAGCTTGTTAGCGCATAATATTTTCTTGTTTATCTTTCCAGAGTTGTAGGATGTATAGAATTTGGTAAGTTGGTTTGCTAGCAAAGATAGAGATGAATAAAAGTCTTTTCATAGCATCAGACAAATAAATAAGAATTATACTTGAATCTTTGAGTTGTTTTAAAATATTAAAGTTTAATTGGTCTATTTGGTTTGCTAAATGGCATTATGAATGTGATTTTCATCCTACAGGCCTTTCATATTCTCCAGGGATTTCCTATAAAATGTATAGCTATATCACGTGTGAATATAAATGGTGGGTTGTGGCATAACAATTAAAATAATTGATTAGATTTGAACCACTTTTACAAGAAAGTGATAAAACTTTCTAACAATCTTAACTATCCTATATCCATTTTCTACACTAGTCTCTATCCATTGCTATCACGGTGCCATAATATTTTCTCACATTATTCACTTTCACACAGCGTTCCTTGTATCCTTTTAACGCACAAATAGACGGTTAGGGTATATTGCAACCAAATCTTAAATTTTTGGATCTAATTGAAAAAAACAAGAAGTTTTAAAATATATGTGCAAATCACAAAGAGTATCGCTCTAATTTTTTCCTCATTATAATCATAGTTATCATGTAAATAAAAAAAGACAAAAATACTCTTACTACTAGGATAAAATCATATGATATATACAAGCAAAAATGTATTCCATTTTTATATATTTCAAAATTATAATTATTTAAAACAAAATAGATTGGATATGATTTTCTATGATAAATAAATTAATGGTAAAGTCTTTTTACTTTTTATTAGTACTTTTCTTGCTTGTCTCTAAAGTATAAAGAGGAAAGTGATAACTTTCCAAGTCAAAAAAGATATATTTATGATAATGCCCTCATAAAAGTGGCCATGCAGCCGAATTCAATAAAAAAAAGATAACGAACATCCAATCAAGAATTTAGTCTACAACATGATTATTTTTGTTAGTCACAAAATATTCTACATTTGAGCCAAGAGCAAGATATATTTTGGTTTTCAAACCTAATGAAAATTTACAACTACTTAGCTATTATAAGGAAAACAACTCTAGCATAAACAAGCATTTTTAGGTTTAGTAGAAAACATTAAAAAAAAAGTATGAAAAGTATTATCATGCTTGTAAAGTTCTATTGTAGTCTTAATCTAGTAGCAGATAAGTTGGGTCTGCATCTAAATGCTCTCTATAAAAAAAAGGTTGGTTGTTCGTATTCATTGTAGTTTTAGGCTTGATATTAAGAACGATCAGCCAATGAACCTTTTACATAATCATAATAAACTTCAGTGATGCCTTATAAAATGCCTCCAAATGCTTGTGCTTGTGGTTTGCCTGGTTGATGCCTATAAAAACAAATAATGGGCACTATTTGAGCAATTTGATAAATACTTGCCATGCAACTTACAAAGATACTAAAAGCTTCCAATTTTTTGGTCCATTTTTTGTGCATTGCAAAATAATAATATTTGATGGTAGCACTGCTAGTGCATTATATCATGTCAACAAAAAAATTATGCCTACACATTAATGTAAAACTATGAGTTACATGCTACAGCAAAGAGGTGTAATTATTAGAACAAGCCCTAATTTACTAGATAAAAGAGCGACATGATGCAACTGATTCTTTGCAACCAAGTCTTCAAAAGCCCACAAACTCTTCGCTTCATGCCTCCTACATAAAGCTTGGTAGCAAAGAGGTGTAATTATTAGAACAAGCCCTAGTTTACTAAACAAAAGAGCGACATGATGCAATTGATTCTTTGCAACCAAGTCTTCAAAAGCCCACAAACTCTTCGTCCATGCCTCCTACATAAAGCTTGGTAAATCATATTTTGAATATATATCCCATGTTATCATATGAATTATCTAGTTAAGGTATTCGTTACTTATGAGGCTGCTGGGCCGTTGAACTCATTATCTCTTCTTGCTTCTCAGATTTAGATATTTAGTTGCAGACATGAGAACTACCCTCAAAATGGGATTAAAAACTAGATTCAACAATATCAAGGTAGTTTAGGTTTAGATTTATTATAATATTTTTAAAAACCATTATTTGAGATTTAATTGATGGAAGACTTTTAAATTTTATTTATCAGTTGGATTTGTTAGTTAATTAAATTTTAAATTTTAGTTATTTAAATTATTTTTATTGCGATATATTTGATATCATTTTAGAATATCTTGTATGTTTATCGAGAGAGTTCTCCATAAATATACGGTGATTGCCGTGATCCCTGACCTACGATCTCGAATCAGAGACATGATAGTAGAGAATCGTGTTCATATATGAGGCCAGAATGTAACTGAAATGCAATCCTTTCGTAGAACGCTAATTATCTCTATTGCAATCAACAATTACTTCGTAGTAGGTTTTCCTCGAGCCAAATTACCTTACAATAGTCATTTCACATAATTTGCTTGCTTTCTACGAAAAGGGCAGAAGAAAATTCAAGCATGTATATGATTAGATGGATCAACAGCAATGATCATGTTGGATGCATATCAAATTATGTACTCTGATTGAAGTCATAGCAAGATGAGCATCCGAATCACAGCTGTTATATTAGTTTCTCCACAAGCATGCCTGAAAACTAGCAGTGCAAACTTCGCATGGCTGCAGCTATTGTTAATCCAAGTCCAGCAACAACCAAAGTCCTCCAGTAATGGCGCACGGCAGATGGAGAGATGACTTTTGGTGCTTCCTGCTATATATGAAGGTTCCATCTGTATCCAACTTGTAGGAGGTTAGCCATTTGAAATCTTGAGATTCATAAACAAACTCAGTCCCTGATCGAACGACATCTGGAACACCCTTTGGCGAAGATCCGCATCAACATGTTAGAAAGTTATAGGCTATCCATGCTTCTTTTAGGCCCCCTTTCAAATAACGTTTCATCAAAGATCGACAAGGTATCTTATATCAAATTCATTTCCACCATTTACCATTCCTCCTAGTGCATGTGCTGGGAAAAAGAAAAAGAAAAATTAATCTTCGTTAACAATATCTATAAGGAACTTAAGCATGATCCAAAAATCTTACGATGAGTTTGACTCGCACGTATGATGACAGATCCATTTATGAGCCGTACCACACATATATCGTAGCAGAACATCACATAAAGCATAATAAATAGTAACAAGTGGAAATCACGAACGCAAGTTCACCGTCAAGAAGAAGTCGCATGCACAAGTAATTAAATCAGATTTTTTTTTTTAAAAAAAAAATGTGCCGATAAGTAGCATCATTTAAATACTTCAGAATTAATATCTTTTAACGGTAACTGAAGCATATACCATTCTGACTGAGACGATGAAAAACTGCAACTTAAATAACCTAATGATCGGTATCGAATGCAAGATTCATGGCATGAACTCCTTTTTGAGTACGAGCAGCTGGCCATTATCTTCGATGTTCTCGTTTAGTGAAAACCGAGCCTTCTTGGAAATTCAAGTTGCTGCCAGTGTATTGCTCTAATCTATATTGATAGAATCAAAAATCGATACGTTATAAATCTAATGATCTACATCAAATGAATGAGTCTTCCAGCATGAACTCCAACCGACCATCAGCGGCAAAACATTTCCGTAGTTCAAGTTGTTGCCGTCATACCGTTTAAACAAGTGTTTTACCTCCATCTCCTTAATCATGCAAAGACCAGAAGTGTTCTCTTCCCAGCTCGATCAGGCAAGACGACCGAACCTTGCCTTCTGCTATATAAACCAGATTACCAAAGTGAGCCAAGGAATTCAGAAAGAAACTTTTGAAACATCAACTTTAGTGGAGTTTAATCATCGGTGAGCTTGGCTTCAAAATGAATCTACACAAAGCATAAGAAGATTTCATTATATAAACCAGATTACCACACCCATCTTCCTCCATCTCCGAGAACAATGCCAAAGCCTCATCCATCCTCCCAGCCTCACGGAGGCCATGCATGAAAATGGTGTATTATATTATCTTATTTGGATTAAAATATAAAATACTTTTGCATTAACATTTTTTATAGTATAATATAATAACAATACGACAAAACATAATAATTATATAATATTATCATGATTATTAGATTATAATGATCATAATTTGCTAATATCATATTAGTATAATATAATAATATTTTAATATTCTACAAAATATAATTGTATTATCCTATTATAGTATTATAAACTAAGAGTTTCTAATAGTACAAATGGTTAGATAATTGAAAATAATATGAAATATTCTTTAATATCATTTTTGATACTAAAAATACTTTTTCAGTTTGATTACCAAATAAATACTGAAGTTTCACGATGTCAGAAAATATTTTATTAACTCCACCGCTAAAAGCTCTGCAATCTGCAGCAGTGCCAAGTGAGACCTGCAACGGCCATTATAATTTTGAATTGTACGAGTTATGTTCTCCTTAGAATAAATGCTATGCAAGAGCTATACTAAAATATAGATTATTTATTTATTTAATGATGAAACGTATAATCTAATAATATAATAAGAATAACTAATAAATAATGATAGTTGTTTAATTTATTTATTTATTTAATAAATTAAAAATAAATAATTTATAAATATATAATATATATATTAGATATTATATATATCATCTTAGTGGAAACTTAGTAAAAATTCTGCAAACTAATATTAAAATTGATCGTGCCATATCATGATTCCAAACCATCTAGACCATTCTCGATAGATTTTCTATTCAAAATAAATCACTTTGCCCAAGTCTTCATTTATTTCTTTCTGTTCTTCCTTCCACCTTATAACAATCCTATTATAATAGTCCCTCATCCTTAAAAAAATTCTTGCTCTCAAGAATATTTTCCATGGAGAAGATGGGAGTCAACAGCAATGGTGGCAGTGGCATGGTTGTGAAGAGAGAGAGTGCTCATGCACCAAAGAAGAGTGCTACAAAGAAGGCAGGCACTCAACAGCTAGGCCAACTATAGACAGGCTCTAGGAGATTGGCATGCGACCATCGTATACTGGACGACGACACGATCAATGAACTAGAGAGAGCTGCATAAGGTGCGAGCAAGGGGAGGGCACAAGATAAAGAACCTCTAATAGTAGGATCTCATCTAGGTTGTCATGGATGCTGGAATCTTTAGGCCTAACAATGAGGAGGATAATAAAGAAGTCAAACCTATAGTCATCCTCTTCCATATCATCATCTGTAGCCTCATATAAAAAAACTAGCCAGAATATATTATTTAGATTTTTTAGCTCTATATAAGTATCCAAGATCCGATGCCTAATCAATATAATACTAGATATATACTAGCATGGATCCTCGCATTCCCCCTCCCCTCTTTAGTTTAAGTCTTAGTATTCTCGCCAAACTAAGGCTCAGATCAATTAAATCTAATCACGAACATCATGGTCAACTCATGGTTAGCCTCAAAAGAATCTATATTGTAATGTCTTATAATTCACATAGAATATAAATCAACTTTACTACGATATGATTTATAACAATCCAAAATCTTATTCAAAAATAATAAATAGAAGATATTATTTATTCAAAAAAAATTTTACTACGATACGACGTTTATTATATATTTTATTTTTTATTATTTTATAAAATAATATTTTATTATTTTTTTAAAATTTTTATATCTTTTTCGTGCCTGTCGATGCTGCTCGATTCCTTACCGTCCCACCATGGCTCATCTTTTCTCTCAGCAAACGTCGATTTCGATCGCACTCTCGTCCTTTTTCTTCTTTTCATATCTTCTCCACGCTTGCCTGTGCTGTCCCACCACCATTCTCCTTCTCTCTCAGCAAATATCGATTTCGATCATATCTTCCAGTGCCCCTACTGGTATCACCGCTCCTGGCGCCACCACTGCCTCTCCTTTCTCCTCTCTCGCCTCCCATCCGACCCTTTTTCTATCGCCGCCGACATCTTCCATGCTAGCCATCCCTCCTTCGCCCGACCTTCTTAGCATGCTCTTGCATTTTAAATTCTGCTCGTGTCACTTCATGGCCCAGTAGGAGGGCCGATCTCCGATAATGTTGCCAACAACGAAAGTCGTGGCATAGGTTTTATAGTTACGAACGTTCTTATAATTGCGAAGGAGGTTGTCCCACTTATTGTTGCACTGATTTCAATTTCGAAGGCAGGTATTATTCCAGCAATAGTTCTCAACCCACTTCCAATAATAGTTTTTGACCTACTTTCACCGTTGCTCCGCAGAGCGGGAGGCAGAACTGCTAGATGAGGAATCACCACCACTAGCATGGTGCTCGTCGTCGTCGAGGTGCCTGACGGTCATTAGAATGAGAGTCTTGTGAAGGGTCTAGTTTTTCTTTCAATAGTCATGGGCTAGGGCAGCGGAGGAAGAAAATAGAGAGTATGTTGGCAATCGTGATGAAAATGATGGGAGTAGGGGTGGAAGTATTCTAGAAGTTCTGGGGCGGTGTTGGAGGGTTCGAATATGACTTTTTTGGCATCGATGGTGGTCTCTGAAATAGAATAAATTATGGAGTTGAAATGGAGGAGAGAGCTGAAGGATGAGATTTTAGGAAGTATTATTAATAATAAATATACTTTCTGAATGCCACAATAAAAGCTATTTAAGGCAACACTACGATACCCCCCCCCTCTCTCTCTCTCTCTCTCTCTCTCTATATATATATATATATATGATTCTCCTACAAAGTTTTCTACTGGAAAAAGCCCTCCACCTTTTGCAGAAAGGACCCTAAGGTTTTTATTTTTTTAATCTTACAATCCAGTTCTCCCCTGTTCTCCGGCCATCAGCCCCGTAATAGGAAATGGGCCTATCCGAGCTCATCTATCGAGGGCACGAATCTCGTACAGCACGTACTGCCTGAAGTCCGAGAAGCGGTGGCTCGCCGTCCCCCACCTCCTCCGGGAGCAGCGCCTCCTCTTCATCCTCCTCGGCATGACCCTTGCAATCGTCCTCTTCTCCGTTCCACACCCTTCCTTCCGTCATCCACCTCTGCTCGCCAGCGGGCAGCGGGTGGTGGTGACGGACAGTGCAGGGCCCGTGGGGAGCCACCTGGTGGATAGGCTGATGGCTAGAGGGGACACCATGATCATGGTGTACTTTTTTACAAGGAGAACATGATGCATCACCTGGGGAACCCCGACTTCGAGCTTATCCACCCCGACGTCGTCGTGCTCGAGGTTTTTTTTTTTTTTTTTTTTTTTTTTTTTTTTTTCATACCGTTATTATTATTATTAGTATTATTATTATTATTATTATTATTATTATTATTATTATTATTATTGATGCAGAATCTGACCGCCAGACCGAACTGGAGCTGAGGGAGACGAGGTCACTGTCGGTGACCTGCAAAATAAAATTTCATCCGGAGTCGATGGTAGTGGCTTCGGTGAGATCCTCCGACAATCAAATCAGCTCTTCTGGCCAACAAAAATAAAGTGCTCAGAAAATAGTTCAACAGAGTTTTGGAAAGAAGGAGAGAGCTTAGAGCTCGGAGAAAACGTATCTAAAGGGTCTATTTTATAGACGGAACTTGTAGCGGATTGATGGTGATAGCTGCAGCTGTCAGATAGTGGGCCGCTCGAGATCTGATGGAGTCAGTCATGGAGGGAGGCGCCGCTTGTAACGTCATCTGTAGTAGACTGATGGTGACAGCCATCGCTGCCTGCCAGCGGATCGCTGTCGCGTGCAGCGGATCGATAGTGACGACCGTAGCCGTCCGATACTGAGCCACTCGGAACCGCATGGGGTTCGGTATGGAGAGGGAGAAGCGTCGTCAAAGTGATAATGACCATTCGTTGAGATCCAATAATCAAAGTTTAGAGGAAGCAGGCGTTGGTCGGTGAAGAGCTTCTACATACGTTAATTCTAGAGGAGCTCGGACTCTTAAGGAGAGCACATCTGGAGGGAATTATCTGGGAGCAATCTACCGGAGGAATCTGACTGAAGGAGAAGTTCGGAAGAAGTTCGGCTCCTGGAGGAGTTCGGTCGAAGGAGAAGTCCGAAAGGAGTCCAACTTCTGAAGAAGTCCGACCGAAGGAGATGTCTGCGAGGAGTCCGGCTTTCGAAGAAGTCCAGTCGAAGGGGATGTCCGAAAGGAGTTCGGCTCCTGGAGGAGTCCGACTAAAGGAGGAGCTCGGAGGAAGTTCGGCTTCCATAGGAGTCCGACTGAAGACGAAGATCGGAAAGGAGCTCGGCTCCCGTAGGAGTCCAACTGAAGGAAGAGATCAGGAAGGAGTTTAGCTCCCGTAGGAGTCCGACTGAAGTCGAAGTCCGATTGAAGGAGTCAGGAGGAAGTTCGACTCCCATAGGAGTCCGACTGAAGGAAGATCCGAGAGGAGTTCGGCTTCCGTAGGAGTCCGACTGAAGGAGTCAGAAGGAAGTTTGGCTCCCCAAAGGAGTCCGACTGAAGAAGGAGTGCGGAAGAAGTTCGGCTCCCGTAAGAGTCCGATTGAAGGAGTCAGGAGGAAGTTCGGCTCCCATAGGAGTCCGACTGAAGAAAAGGAGGAGTGCGGAAGGAATTTGGCTCCTGCAGAAGTCCGACTGAAGGGATCGGGAAGGAGTTCGGCTCTCGTAGGAGTTCGATTAAAGGAAGAGATCAGGAAGGAGTTCGGCTCCCGTAAGAGTCCGATTGAAAGGATCAGAAAGGAGTTTGGCTCACGTAGGAGTTCGATTGAAGGAGTTAAGAGAGAGTTCGGCTCCCGTAGGAGTCCGACTGAATGAGGATCCGGGAGGAGTTCGGCTCCCGTAGAAGTTTGATTAAGAAAGGAGTACGGAGGAAGTTTGGCTCCGTAGGAATCCGACTGAAGGAAGAGATTGGAAAGAAGTTCAACTTCCATAGGAGTCCGACTGAAGGAGGAGTGCGGAAAAAATTCGACTCCTGTAGAAATTCGACTGAAAAAAAAGCTCGAAGGGAGTTCGACTCCCGTAGGAGTCCGACTGAAGGAGTTCGGAGGGAACTCGACCATTGCGAGAGAATTCGATTAAGACTCGACAGCTGGAATTCGACTGAAACTCGACAGCTGGAGGTTCGACCGGTTGAAGAAATTCGACTAAAATTTAATCGTTGAAGCTCTTCAATGATTATCGATTGCATTAGACTAAGCATCAGACTGAACTTCAATGAAAGCAAAATTCATCTCCAATCATCATCATCCCATAAACCCTCTCAACAGGTCATCTTCGTGTAAACACCAGCTCGGTCCCAAAATTTGAACAAAATCTCCGGAGTTACCAGGTCTGAACAAAATCTCCAGAGTTACCAGGTCCGCCAAAAATTCAGCCAAATCCCCAGGTAGACCTCGCCGGAATCCAAAAGACAGATATTCCAATCGATCGAACAGTTTAACACCCCGTGGCCGCGCACCAGAGATCAGAGTTGGACCTGGCACAACCAGAAGAACAAAGAGTGGGGACTGGATTTCCTGGACTTATAATATGGCAGAACAATCATGAAGAATAAGAAGACAACCAGAATCATGGCATAATTGTACTTTGACATGTTCTACAGAAACTATAGAAGCAGAACCATTCATGCTACAAGTGAATAGCTCATGAAAACACTAAATGATTAGATATATATTTCGATGAGTAGAACGGCATACTTCGGTAGTTCTGACAGGCAAACTTCCACTAGAAATTTTTAAAAAATGTGAAATAACAGCACAAAGGCTCAGGATAGACATAAGCCTATTTCGAGATACAAAATTTCACGGTCAAACATTTGCCATGCCCTGATCTGAATCCAGTTGATAGCATGCAACCAGTCAATCGAGCAACCGAGGGTTCTCCCTCCTCCCCACATCAATTCATCAGGTTGTTCCCCCTTGTTCTTACAATACTGTGCTCCTCAGACCTTTCTCTTCTTCAAGGCTTTCCTCTTCTCCTCTCTGTTTGTGATTCATATGTAAGGTTTCAAAAAGAAAATATTCATCCAGGACAGAGAAAAATGTGCTCTTCAATTCATAATTTAAAACTCTAATCTAAACGGGAATTTTATGGAAAAGCTAATATCATATCCATAAATGACAGGGAGATAGGAGGATGCAGAACCCTGAAGCCCTTACCTGGCTTGTGAAATTTCCTCTCTAGAAGGGAACTTCCGCTTTTTCCTCAGCTTGGCTTTGGATGGTGATACCTTTCCTTCTTTGTGTGTTCCGCTTTTAAAACCAATCTTTTTCTTTCCTTTATCCTTCCTGGAATATTTGTGCTGCTCAGGTTTTTCACTTGGGACGTCCTTCTGAACATCCTTATCGTCACCAATAACTGCTGCCTCTTCCGTTTTTTCTGATGTGTTGGGAGCTTCTGGAGCTGCTGGTTTGGAATTGCTTAGCTTCTTCAACTGTAGGAAGCAATTATGACATTAATCAAAAAAGTTAGATCCTATATCAAATAAACATTTAGTGGCAATATTACCATTTGTTCTACAAGGAAAACGAGAGATGCAAGCCTTGCAGGTAAGCATAATCTGCACATACGTGCAACTCTCTCTGTAACGAGCAAAGAAAGCCAAGCAGGATATACTACTAAAAAACGAGGCTTCAAGCATACAACCCAAGAACAGATAATTTGCCAGATTTCAGTGACCTGAGGAATGAAGTTGTTTCAATATATGGAGAAGTATGAAAATTTGGAGATTAATGCATTCAAAAGACTTCAATATGTTTCTTCTCCTTTTGATTGATATTTTATATTTGAAGTTCTACATTATTTTATGAAATGCATGATGATAGAAGAAATAAGTTCTACCAAGTTATTGAAGTACAGTTTTCTTGGAAGTTTAATACTGATGACCAAGTAGCTTTAATGAAAGATTGATTGAAATAAGGGGTCAGTCACAAGTCATGGATAAGTAACCCATGCAGAGCTGTCAACAAGCCGGGTCAGACCCGAGACCCGCGGGTATTTATCCAATGGATCCGGGTCTGGTATTAGCATCAGACCTGTTTACCCAGACCCAAATCCGGACCTGATAAACCATAACGTAAACAGGTAGGATCTAGATATTTAATATCCAGACCCGATAGACCCGAGACCCAAATAATATATATATATATATATATATATATATATATATATATATATATATATATATATATACATGTATATATATACATGTATATACATACATGTATATACATGTATATATATACATGTATATACATGTATATATATACATGTAATATACATGTATATATATACATGTATATACATGTATATATATACATGTATATACATGTATATATATACATGTATATACATGTATATATATACATGTATATATACATGTATATACATGTATATATATACATGTATATACATGTATATATATACATGTATATATATATATATATACATATATATTAAACATAATAAAAAATCCAAATCTCTCTCATTCTACCTCTCTCCCTCTC
This sequence comes from Cocos nucifera, assembly GCA_006176705.1. Classification (NCBI taxonomy): domain Eukaryota; kingdom Viridiplantae; phylum Streptophyta; class Magnoliopsida; order Arecales; family Arecaceae; genus Cocos; species Cocos nucifera. Next base: position 247,738 of record QRFJ01006018.1, on the reverse strand, counting down.
TCGATCTCCCATCTCCGGTCTCCCCATCTTCCGCTTGATCTCTCTCGCTGGCGAGGCCGGACCCCCTCCCTCCCTCTCTTCCTCTCTCGATTTTCCTCGCTGGCGAGGTCGGACCCCCTCCCTCAGTCTCTCCCTCTCTCGGTCTCTCGATCTCCCTCGTCGGCAGCCGGACCCTCTCCCTCTCTCTCTCTCTCTCGGCCGGCGAGCGACCAGACCCCTCCCTCTCTTAGTCTCCCTCTCAGTTTCGAGTCCCGAAACCGGATCCAGATACCTGAGATCCATTAGGGTCCGGGTCTGGTACTTCAAAACCAAACCCGTCGGGTATTCAGGTCCGGATCCGATACCAGTAACTAAAATTGAATCCGGATTTGGATATTCAAGTTCCGACCCGAACCCAACCCGTTGACAGGTCTAAACCCATGATAACTTGGATCTATCATGCAAAAAAAATGAGGAGATAAATGCAGAGTTTCCCAAAGAGATCAAAGGGAAAGGAAAAAGTGAAAGGCATGACCAGAGTATTTTGTGATAGACCATAAACTGAAAGTTAAGGGAGAGTTATACAAGAGTAAGGGTGGCAACATGCATAGGCAAATGCAATACAGACCAGGACACAGGTAGGCAAAATAGAACTAAGTTACACTCAAGGAATTAAGGAAAACTAGTTCTCTCTCTCTCTCCTTCTCATTTTTCTGGGGGTGGGGGGGATGGGGGACCAAGAACTCCTAAATGTTAAAAGTAGAAAGAAAAGAAAATTCATTTCGATACAATGATACATCAGAATGTGAACTGAAATTGCAGAATTGAATCTCCGCCACCCCCCCCCCCCCCCCCCCCCCCCCCCCCGTGCGTGTGATTTACTGCTTTTCATTTGTTTGTCAGGTGGGATGGGGGCATTGCGGGTAAGATTACCTTAGTTTGAGGTGGAAATCTTGCTGGAATGATGCTCATGTCAAAGTTTAGCCAAGGGAACTGGAAATAGATGCTTAATCAATCAGGAGTTCTATAGGCAAATGGAGAGAGTCTGTGCAATGAAGTACTGGTTAGCTAAGGGAGCTGGAAAGCTTGCTAGAAAGAAATCTGCTGGCTGCTAAAACTCCTTGATGAGGCTCACACGTCACTTTCATCCAGAATCTAATACAAAGGCTCAATGCAAAGATGTATAAGCAGCAAACATGGTGGAAGGACAGGATTGAGTTCTTTTGGTCATCTGGGAAGAGTCGCCTAAAGTCTTGCAGTTTTCCAGGACACCTATCCTGCACAGACCTTGTGGTTCAAAAGATAAGAAAAGAGATAAAACTGTAACCTTACAATTGAAGATACCCTAAAAGTATATAGACATTCAATTTAAAATGCATGATCTAAACTATTACACATAGCATAAACAACTTTGACTAACAATCAGAGACTTGTAAATATAACTTCCCAAACTTAAAAATTAAAACAATTTAACGAAAGCCCATGCTAGCAAGAAAATCACTGAAATTTGCTGGCACCAGAAAAGGGATGATAGTCTAATTATCAAGAACTTAAGCCACCATTAGTAATTCACAATGATTTGCAAGCTGATCCTAACCAAGAAACCATCATATCAGCTCTGTCCATCCTTATACATATCAACCTTTTTTATGCCAGTCAAACTTCACTCCAAATAATTCAATATGGTAAAACAAATCATAAACCATAAACCACCATTTTTTTTAATATTAGATACAGCTCTTTCGTTTCTTCCCACCAATTAGGGCTGAAACTAGGCTCAAGCCCACCTGAGGCCCATCGAGCCAGGCCGACTTTGGATCAGGCTTCAAGCTCAGCCTGAAATAGTTCAAACCGAGCTTGGGCTTAAATATAGGCCCATTTGTTTTTCAGCCGGGCTCGAGCATACCTTTGGCCCGGTCCGGGTCCGGGTCCGGCCTGGGCTCGAGCCTGAATTTCAGCCCGATCGATAGTCCGAACATCCAGCCCGAGCCTAGTTCCCTACTCAAATTGGTTTAGCCCAAATACCTAGCTTGTGTTAGCCCAAGCCTAATCAATCAGCCAATTAGCATTAGCTAATTGATTTTATCAATTAGCATGAATATAACTATAAGACTTAAGCCCTATTCCGTGTTCCGGACCTTTCAATGTTCATGACATTCGTCACTTCGTCTCCAAGACTCCGATTCCAACTCGAAGAGCCCTAGCCTCTGGCCCTGATTTGTGCCATCCGGTCTTCCATCTTCCCCCATCGCCAGCATCGGTCTTCTCTCTTCCCCCATCAGCCATCACCAACATCAATCTTCCATCAAAAAAAAATGATGGCGAGGAAGGGGCGAAAGAAGCGGTCCACGATGGCAGGGGAAAAGCCGGCGGCATAAAGGCCGGCGGTGATGGGGGACTCGAGGGCGGAGAGGAGGATAAAGTCCAGGAGAAAGGCGGGCAAGGTCGACAAGGAGCTTGTCGAGGGGGGGAGCTGATGGGATTGGAGAGGGAGGCGACGGCGTGGCAGAAGGGGTCGGCGACGCGATGGAAGCGACAGGCCCGATAGATGAGGGCGCTAGGGTAGAAAGGATGGAGGCGAAGGGAGTGGTAGTCAAGAAGGCGACAGGCCTCCAGATAGACGGTAAGAAAGATCTGGAAGCCGCGGTCGAGAAGGAAGCTATCGAGGGGGTTGGTGCAGATGCAATTGCCGATGGCATCGAAGGCCTCAAGGAGGAAGAGAACGGAGGATGCAGCGAGGTGGGTTGCATAGGCAACGCTGGCAAGGCCAGCACCAACAATGATGGCGTTGGGTTGGGTACTCATGTTGGAGGGGAAGAGAGCATGCGAGGGGAGAAAGGGGACAAGACATGGGGTTTGGGTGGAGCAAAGGAGGACTAGGAGATATCTATAGGTTCAAGCCAGGCTTGGGCTTGGGTCGGCCCTATCGGGTTCGGGCCAGGCTCAGGCTTCAGGCTCGGGTCTTAAATTTTAAAACATTTTCAAGCCTAAGCCCAGCTCGAAGCCCAAAAAAATATTTCGGGCTAAGCTTGGGTAGGGGTATGGCCCGGCCCATTTCCAACCCTACCACCAATGTACAACTTTTGTCAAATCAAGCATTTCCAAATTGCTTTCCATAATTTCAAATTGTTCCCCACAATTTCCATCCGAGATGTCTTACATCAAACCTTCTTGTTCAGCCATTATACACAAATTCATGCAACTGCAACCCAAGCCTCTTGAGATATTAGTTTAAAATGTTTGAGAAATCCAACAGATTTCCATGACCTCGCCTTATGCCAAACCCTAAAGCTTTCTCTAATATATTATTCACACCATATCCTTCTAAATCATAACATGCATCTGCTAAAGTAATTTCATTTTCATATGGATCACCTTTAACATATCATGGAAAATTCTAACCACAATGATATGTCAACCTTCTCATCTTGCATCCTCTAAACTCATATGGCTTGCAGATCCCATGTTAGACTTCAAATTTTCATTAGCACTCTTCTGCCTTCACAGTCTTTGGTTTAACCGATCCCAGATAATAAAAAAAATTTCATGGTAGATTTTCAGAATCAATTATGCTCTGTGACTTTCTATGTACTTCCAGTTTCCGTTTCATTGTTATTTATAACCTTCCTTAATCTTTCATCCATCACATTAATTTTAGCTACCACACATGTTCATCTTCTCCATTAGCAGCATTGATCACAAACAGCATGCATCATACAGGCTCTTCTCCAAAATAAATTTGCAACAAGTCTGAAGAGATGAGCAATTAAATAGCTTCAGTGCTTCTTCAATCACACCCAATCTTGGTGTATAGTGTGTGCAATTATGTAAGGAAAATTATACCTTCTTTATTTTGTAATTTTTATGTGACCTATTTTAGTCTATCTATGTCTCTCAAAGTTATCATATTTAACCAATGCTGATACAACATCTGTGAATCTTCAAGGAATTAATGTACTGCCAACTTTTTATTTGTTAAAATGGTATGCTATGTACTTTATTAGTGGATGCAATAAGAGAATAGTTCGATATTAATTCATTTTAAGATGCTCTAGATAAATTCTAATTTTATCAGTCTTACAGATGTGATTCATGGTCCTCTATTAGCTTAATTAGTCATGCTCCCTATGGAATCCAAGTCGTATATCAAGGGCAAAGCACAGCTGTAGTCCATAGCCAACCAGTCAACTTTGTATGTTGTCACAGCATGAAATAACACAAGATACTATCTTTTGATTATAAATCACCAAAAAATGAGTTGAACATTTTTTTCATTTGATATAATTTAGCAAATCATTTACCTTCGCCACAAAAAATCCTTCCATGTTGTTTACATGGGGATAAAAACGCCTTGCTTTTTCTAAAGAGGGATGAAACCTATGCTCCCTAAAGCGTATGAATCTGGACAAAAAAAAAAAACTTGCAATAGAGTTCAAACTATTAATAGAATATAATGAACATAAACTTTTATTAAATCCTTATAAATATAACATACCCTGGGCGACCAAAATCCAATCCACATGGTACAACCTTTACATCTCTCTTTCTGAGTGCATAGTCTATGATAGCTTCATTCTGCACAATACAAAGGAATTCCCTAAAAAGATAACACATTAATCTTGAATTTTGAATAAGCGAGAAGGCATTCATGTTCTTTATGCAAACCTCCGGAATCATCACAGAGCAAGTCGAGTAGACTACATATCCCCCAGATTTTGAATTAGCATCCACTAAATCAATTGCTGCTAAAATCAGTTGCTGCAAAAAATATTAATCCACAATCAGGAGACCATTATATTATAGCCCATCTGAATTTGAACATTCAGAGAGCGTAAATTAGAAAATATACATGAAAAAATAAATAGATAATCAGAAATCAAGCAGACGGTTTTGATAGGTGAGGTGGCAATAGGTCCCAATTAAATCCCTCCCCTGATAAACAAATCAAGAAAGACTGGTCACAAATGTAAACAGCTGATACTTTTTTCAGAAGGTCATGGAGTAGCCCAAGAAAAATAATATCATTTTTGCCACCACAGAAGGGATTAGTCCTGGTCCAGTAACAGAGACCATTTGTCAGCATGATGTATATGTTATGTTTTTAAGTATCAGCCAGAATGTTAGACATGATAAGGAATGGATGATTTGTTTAGACAAATCAATTGTTCTTTTAACTAAAAAAATAGCATTAAAAATATCTAGTAAATAAGAACTTGGTCACTTTTGCAAATGTTAGCATGTATTATTGTATCTTTGACAACTCTTTTGTCTCTTAGGGTGTGCGCACGGTAGTAGTTTACACAAGTAAACATAATTTAATTTGCATGACATGAACATGAGTTTCAATATTATGAACCTTAAGTACTAATAGTCTAATAGGTTCTCTAGAATCTAGATTAATGTTCATTCTTCATCTAAAGGAACATAAAAATCATTTAATCAAATAAAACTAGAATAAGAGCAGCCCTAAGCTCAACCCAGGAACATATGCCTAGCCTTTTTAGGGATATCACCATTGCTAAATGCTTCATTGGACATGATAACAGAAAAAAAATGTCAATCAAGTCTCAATCCTAAAAATTGGAGAAAGCCAAGATCTGATATTGTCATCAGTGTCAAAGAAACATCACCTATTAAAGAAAATGCAAATTTACCTTTTGAAGAAAAGCACAATTTTGTACATCTTCAATGGACTTGGATGTTTTAATAGATTGTTGATCTGGGCATATAGTCTTTAAAGAACAAAAAGTTAAGGCACTTATTAGTTGAACAGTTCATACAAAAACAAGGAACCCCTTGCTGTGATAAAGGTAACTTGCTAAACTCACCCCAATGCCGGTGCAGGGAGCATCCAATAATACTCTATCAACAGAATTTAATCCAAGGATCTTCGGTAGCTGACCTCAAAAAATACCACATATAAATAACCTTCAATTATCTGGTTAATCAATGCTCTATGTCTTGTATTCAGCAAAAACAATCCTCAGTAACTATTGCAATACTTTGTTCTACTGAACAAGCAATTATATCCAAAAAACCATTTTCATCGTCAAAAAAACAGATAAAAGCATGCAAATACAAAGCACCCAAAAAGATACCAGGTTGATGAATGATCTATGCCGACACAACAAGTCAATGAGCCCAAATTCACTTGAGATATTTAGAAAAATAAGTAGAGACATTTCTTTGGAAAAAATACATTCATCAAATGAAAATAAGAATATGGTCTGTACAGCATGAGATGTAACAAGATACATCAATCAATAATACTCAAAAAGATAGCTGGTCGATGAATGATCTATGCCGACACAACAAATCAATGAACACAAATTCACTCGAGATGCTTAGAAAAAAGAGCAGAGGCATTTCTTTGAAAAAAATACATTCATCAAATGAAAATAAAAATATGGTCCATACAGCATGAAATTTAACAAAATACATCAATCAAGAGCACCCTTAGAAAATCAGAGATTAAAAATTTCAATTTGTTTAGTTTTAAGAAAAGGCACAAAACATAAAAGCCACTATATAGAGAAGATCAGCCAGCTATTCATGTCAAGAAACAACAGCATATGGCTGATACTTAGTTCCACATAAAAGGTAAATTTGTCTAAACGCTAACCTCCTTCCCATCATAGTTGCATACTACAGTGTTTGTCACACCCATACGATGTATGTTGGCTAGTAGTGACTTGAGCCTCGGTTCCTTGTACTCATTTGCATAAATTAATCCTGCAATATTAAAGCAGTTTTCAAGAAAACATTCAAAAACTATAGATAATGCACAATGAAATAAAAAATGACAAAGTAGAGGCAAGATTAACAGCTTAGAAATAGAAAGGCCAATGTTAGCTCAGAAAAACATTGATTAGAGTGTTTAGTGTTAGGTTATGGGATTGCCTACTAATCAATTAAAATGCAAAGAATAGAAAAGGCGGATAATTATATGTAGTAGCTGCATCTCAGATAAAAAAGATGGGAAAAGGTGCATGTAAGGAAGGTTTGTACGAGATCTCCTTGAGGTGTGAGTTACAAATTACAAATTCTTTTTTGAATTATCAAGATTAGCATCAGATCTGCTTATATATTTCTTCAAATACAGAATTTTTTTAAGGAAATTTGGCCACCATGGTATTGTCTGCTAAAAGGAAACTCAGATTAGAAGATCACAGGTACTTCTATATCATTGATATTAAATTAAATTGTTTTAAATATGAGCATGGGTGCAACTGGGGTGGCAAGTTCAGACCTGGGCCCACAACCCACCTGAAGCCATCTGGAATAAGATAAACACCCGGCAAAACTAATTTGAAGAAGTATATCAGTTAGGGAAGCAACCACTTAAGTAGGATATAAGTTGCACTTACCAGTGTTCTTCATAAGAGCTGCAATGTATGTCGTCTTACCACCTGGAGCAGCCCTGAAGGAGCATATGATAATATTATCAAGCACAAAAATGTGGACCAAAACTAACATGTAACATTTCAAAATGAAATTTTTTTTAAAAAAAAATGGTAATAAAGCAACCAATCTTGTTCAAGATGAATGATAATACTCAATCCCTTGAATTATCAACTTATAGATTCAAAAATATTTAAACAGTGTCCCATTACTAAGAAATTCCTACTGCAACAACCGCATGAACAACGACAACTTCAGGGAACTTGAAGATGCCAGCCAAGGGCAAAAAAGGAACCAAAGCTGCAACTGTTTCTTAATAGATACTATAGCAAGCACAAACGTTTCAGATTATCACCAAACAGATTGTGTCTCAAAGGTTCCATTCTTTTTTTTAGGTCAATGCTTCAGGTTTTAGTTTCTTTGCTTCATAGAAATTGACTGGTTTGAAGAAGCTATAGGAGCTTTTGCTTAGAAGCACATCATTATTTTGTTACTTTGGAACATCTTTATTTTATCACCGCAAATCAACATTAAGATTATTCTGTGCCCACAAAGGTGTATTGGAGCTTGAAGCTTGGAAGTAATAAGATTCAGAGAAAGAGCCTGAACCCCCTTGCTTAATTAAACAAAGTGCAACCTGCCAGGTTTAGATAAACTATCTGTCTCTACATGGATGTCTTTCTTATTAAAGCGAGCAAATACCTACTTCTGCCAGAATTAGATTCAAGATCCTCATTTTTCTCAGGTTACATATTGTAACAAGTTCCACCCTTTCTACCAAACAATGTTAGAACTACAAATGATAAAGATGGTATGAAACTCGCAAAGCCTGCATGCAAACAATTATACTTTGGGGCCAGAATTTAGTTACAACATCACCACCTACAAAGAATATTGGCTCACAATATTTGCAGTTTAACTTCTACCCACTTGTCTGAGTCATCATAAATGACTAATCGATATTTCTAATTTATTTTTTTGATTGTGATAAAATCTAAAGTGGCCATGCTCTATGCAGTTATGTAATTAGAGTTGTAATTTGTAATGAATAGCAGTTAACTGAATGAAGGAATGAAGTTCTCTGATACAAGAATAAACAACTTTCTTCAAGCATAGGACCAGAACATCTTACGCCATATCAACAATTCGTTCCTTTTCTTGGGGAGCAAGAGCCATAACAGGTAAAAAAGAATTTGCAGCTTGTCTCTGTGCAAATATTAGCCTTAAAATATTAATCATCTTGCTCAAGAAAATCCAGAAACACTGATGAAGAAATATAATAAGACCATCATAGAGTTACAACATTACCATGTAGTGCCCAGCCAAATATTCAGGTGTTGCACCAGTAGGCACTTGTGACTCATACACAACGAGACCAACCTGTCATTTTTATATCATGAATGGTTCTTTGTACTCTCAGTAACAAAATTATATGTGCAAATTAAACAACTAGACAATTATTTGTACCTTAGACCACTTCCCTATTGGATCTAGATTCACCCCTCTATTTATTAGAACACCAGCAAGATCTCGCCTCCGAGTCTATACCAAAAACAAAAAATGGAGTGATTAAAAGCACATACAGCTAAATGAGCAATTTACACAAAACTAAAAAGAACAGTGTTAAAATCTACATTGAACTTGCTAGATGAAAATTATCTACTTAAAGACAGCATAAATGGGCATAATGCCATCTCAATAATTATATTTTTCATTAAACCAAAAAAGTATGCAATGAGTACCTTCAAAGTGTTTGTACGCAAGCATTCAGGTCTGTTCTTTTCAAAAGCCTCCAGTAATTCAATAAGCTCAACAGCTGGGAACATCTAAGAAAGAAAATAAATGGCATAAAGTAAAGCAATGGAAAAGGCAAGAAAATTGGTAATTATAGAAAAAGTGATCGAGAAAAGGAAGAACTTCTAGATACCTCAATGAAAGTATCCGCTAGAAACTCATTATAGCCATAATAAGCAATTATGTCCGCCTTAAGCTGATCAATGTAATTCTTCCGAGAGGCACCCTCCTGCCTCAGAGCCTTGAAATTTGTAAGCACACGGACAACTGGACAAACAATAAACCCAACAGAATTCAATCAATAAAAAAGCAAATGAACCGTTTGAGAATTATCAGGGAACAAAAAAAAGCAGCTTTGAAAGCTCAGAGTATTGGAGATCAATCCTACGCACTCTCTTTTATCCTCCGCTGGAGATTTGGAAGGTTTGGTGGCAAACGAGCTTCTTCTTCGAGCTCCTGAAAGCAATATTTCCCGCAAAAATGAGTTAATAAATCCAAAATTAAGCCAGATATAGGCAAAAGAAGAAGCAAATTTACTAAAGATAACCTCTTTTGTCGGCAATCTGAACTCATCCGACTCTTCCTTTATATTGAGCCTCAACTCCTCATCTGCCTCCACCTCTGCCCTCGCTCTCGCCTCATCAATCGCTCTCGACTTCGCCTCTAAATCAGACTCGTCCGACTCAGACCTCGATTCCTCTCCTTCCTCTGCAATAACCCAATAAACAATGGCAATAAATCCCGTCCCCGAACCCTTAAAGCCCCTCTCCCCCAACAAAAAAGAACACAAGAATATGTATGTATGTGTAAGAGAGAGATGGAACTATCGCTGCCTCCGAGGAAGTCATCGGTGAAGGGATCCCCATCAGAGGAGACGTCCGATCGAGATTGCTCGTCGTCGAGGTCGGACGCTTGGCTTCCGTCTTCCTCCTCCTCGTCGGAAGCGAAATCGCCGTCGAGGGATTCTATCTCTTGGGGATGTTTGGAAGAGTCCTCCTCCTCCTCGACCTTCTTCTGCGGCCTCTTCTTGCTCTTCTGGGAATTGGGATTCGGTGGCTTCGCCGCTGCCTGCTGCTTCCGAGCCGCCATCGGCGTTAGGTGGCAGAGAGGAGCGGGCGGAGGTTTGGGGGAAAGAAACGACTAAACCCCTAGGGTTTATGACCTCCAACGGAACAAAAATAATAATAAAAAGGGTAAAAATAAAATAAAACTTATTCTGTCCCAATTTGCAAATAACTCCAAATAATATAACATCAAATCCTACACTTTGCAGATTATTACAATATCCCCTTCCGAGTGCCGGCAATATTTTTGCCGTTGGTTAACTGATGTTGGTGTTTGTTGGAATAACTTGGACTCTACAAAGTCTACATCGTAAAATACCAACATGGCGCCAAATTTTCTACCAAAACCTAATAAATAGCGGCGATTGCATCCTCTTGTGGTCTTTTTCTTGTTCTTTCTATCTCTCTTGCTCTCTCTATATTTCTCTCAGCTGCGGAAAATGAGTTCTTCACGTTCAAGAGTTTGGGAAGGAGAACAATCTGGTATTAATAGTGGTAGCCCAAAGACATGCCATTGTCATCTTTCAGCTGTGGTAAAAATATCATCCGAGAAGGAAGTTTTGAACATGCCTTAATTATGATATAAGGAGTCTGGTTATTTGGCTTTGTTTTAATGGATTTGATAATACATTTGAAAAGATAATAAAGATTATTTTTAATTTTTTTATAATTAGATAGAGGTTATAATTACTTTCAGTAGTTAGATCCTAAGTGGACTAGACTAGATCTATCAACGAATCGAATTCATATCGAAACCTGAATATTCAGATCTGGACCCAATTTTAATTATCGGTACTTAATTCAGACCCGAATATCCGATGGGTCTAGTCTTGAAGTACGAGATCCGGATCCGAATGGACCCAAACCTGGACCCAAAAGTTATATTCAAGATCTCAAAAAATACCTAAAATATAATAACCTAATAAAAACCTAAAAATTATACAATCATATGATCATACAAATAAAAATACAAAAATTATTCAAATTCAATAAGTAAAACTCCAATTAGCTCTACAGGTGTACTTACATTTGATATTTTCTGAAATTTAAGATAAACCATGTAAGAAAATATGGCTACAAATTGATAATTGATTCACAAGATATTATGGCAATTGCCAATATATTCACAGCAACCACGTAAGAATATTTACCTGAAAAAAAAGCAGATCGCGATGGATCTCAGTGGTGGAAGGCGGTGGCACTATGGCAGAGATGGAGAGACAGCCCGGATGCGCGGTGGAGATGCCACAGAAGGAGGGGCGGCGGAAGGCAACGGCACTACAGTGGACTAGGAGAGACGATCCATCGGTCCAGATGTCGAATGGAGATGGCATCGGAGAGGCGGGAGCGAGATTGGGGTCTGGTCACAACCCACCGACGAGTGAGGGACTGAGAGAGGGAGAGACCGAGAGAGAGACTGCAACGGTCCACTGGGAGAGAGGGAGAGGCAGGGAGGGACTGAGAGAGGAAGATACCGAGAGAGAGACCGCAATGGTCCGTTGGGAGATCCGAGGGGGTGACGGTCTGCCGAGAGATCTGACTTTTGAGGAGGTGCGGGCAATGATCGGCCAAGAGATTTGAGGGGCTGCGGGTGATGATCCATCAAGAGATCTAAGCGGGAGATCCGAGGGGGCATGGGTGACGTTCCGCCGAGAGATCCAATGGGGCGATGGTCCACCGAAAGATCCGAGGGGGCAAGGTCCATCAAGAGATTTGAGAGGGTGAGATCTAGGTCTGACCGTGGTCCACCGCGAGAGAAGAGGCAGGAAGGAGGGGAGGGAGAGACGCCATCGACGTCGGTCGAGAGACAGAGAGGGAGAGAGGGAGACAGAGAGGAAGAGAGGGATCTAAAGTAGATTAGTTTTTTTCTAAATGATTTTAGGCCATTGGATCTTTGATCTAACGGCTCAAAATATTATTAGTATTTATATATATAATAAAGATCCAATGGCTCAAAATATTATTAATATTTATATATATAATATTATTATATTATATTATATATGTAATTTAGATCCCGAGTCTATCGGGTCTGAATACTAAATGTCGATCCTATTCGTTTATATCATGGTTTATCAGGTCTGGATTCAAGTCCGGCTAAATGGGTCCAATACTAATATCAGATCCGAATTCATCGGATAAATATCTATGGGTCTCTGGTTTGAACCCGACCCATTAATAGCTCTATATTAGACATGATTCAAGATAATCAATAAATTATAGAAAAAATTGAGAAATTAGAGATTAAGAAACGACTGGTCCAAATTGAGAAGGAAAGTGTAAAGTATGAGACAACTCTACTTGAAAATATGCTTGCTGAACTAAAAAAACAATACGTATTAAGGGGAGAGAGAGATAGATGTAACAGATTTATAGTTATATCTTATTTGATCATAATTATTCTGATTTTTCTAGCCTATAGGCCTCCATCCTACTTACTATGGCAATGTATTTGTCTTCTTGTAAAAGTTGTAAATGTCAATATATCATAATTTTCTGGCTATAACTAGATTAATGTCTACTTACGGAGCCACCTTGTTATCAAAAGGGCCTGTAATAAAACAATTAAATGCGATCATAATTTTTTGACAAATCATCCAATATGATCTTATACATGTAAATGTGCTGATACATTAGATTGTCGTAATGTCATTGCATCTTTCAAACTCTCAGAACATTGCAATAAGATCCTGACGTAGCCTATAACACGATGATCATTTGAGAAAAACAATGAAAGATGCACGAAACAAAAAAAAAAAAGGAAGAAAGAAGAAGAAAAGCTCTTCTCTTGAAATTAAATTCAATAACTTGGAAGTTGGCTGATTACAATGAAGGCCAAAGGCCTTATTTATAGTATAAAAGACTTAATTTAGAAGTAAAAGAAATCCTAAACAAAGTCGCAAAAGAAATCCTAAATGAAATCAAAAAGAATAAAATAAAATAAAATAAAATAACTAGACTCCTACTCGGACTAGGAATTTTAGTAAACTTATGCACTACCGTTGACCTGTCAGGTAATAAAATTAGGCTTCAAAATTTTTAGTGATGGCAAAGTGGTCAAGTTGTAAGGCTCGAAGAGAGGTTTCCAGAATATGATCATAATAAGGATTTTAACATCAGATGATAAAATTATGACTATTCTAGCTCGGCAGTATCAGAACCCAGTAGAATCGGTGCAATCAGATTGAATTTGCACCCTTTCAAGTCTGATCCCTCAATTTCATATATCTGTTGGCCATGATATCTACGTCATCCTCTTTTGGCTGAAAGAAACTCGTCCTTGAGTTAGAAACCTCTTCATCTGATGAATCTCCTGCATAAGAAATTAGATGCTTCGCATTCAACACATCAGAGATTTGAAGATGACTTGGTAACTTCAGTTGATAGGCATTGTCATTAATCTTTTTAATTATCTCAAAAGGATCCATCTTTCATTGGCTCAGTTTGTTGCATTCTTCCACTAGATATCGATGCTTGGTTAGAACAGCCCATACATAGTTGTCAACTTCAAAAGTTATCTTCTTTCGATGCTCATCCGTAGCCTCCTTGTACTTGGTATTATTGGCTTCAATCCATTATTTTACTGATTGATGAATAGCCTGAAGATCTGCAGCTAAATTCTCAACCTTTGCACTTGATCGTCCTCTGAACTTGATCGGGATTAAATCCAGAACACTGCTCGGGTTCAATCCATAGATAATTTGAAATGAACTGTAACCTGTGATTCTATTTATGGAATGATTGAATACGAACTCAGCTTGTGCTAAAACCAAATCCCATTGCTTTGGATGTTCTCCAACAAAACTCCTTAATAGATTTCCCAAGCTTCTATTGACAAATTCGATCTATCCATCTGTCTGAGGATGAAAGGCTGAATTGAATTGCAATGTAGTTCCTAAACTCCTCCACAAACTCCTCCAAAAGTGGCTTACGAACTTTGTGTCTCATCAAATGTAATAGATTTGGGTACTCCATGGAGACACACTATTTTTTTGAAGAATAGTTAAGCAATATTTGAAGCATCTATGGTCTTTCGACAAGCAATGAAGTAAGCCATCTTCGAGAACCTATCTACCATGACCAGCACTAAATCATACCATCTCTGAATAACAGGTAGATCCAAAATGAAATCCATGCTGATCTCTTTCCATAGATGGTCTGGACAGGTAGAGGGGTATACAATACTGCATTTGTTGCTGTCCCCTTTGATACTTGATAGACCTTACATCGCTCCATAAATCTGGTTACATCACGCTTCAACTTTGGCCAGTAGTATTTATTATGAATGAGTGTGAGAGTCTTATCTCGCCCAAGTGTCCTTCATTATGCAGCTCTTGCACAATCTTTTCTCATAGAGAACAATTGGGAACACATAGCTGCACATCTCGAAATAAAAATCCATCATGCAATTGGTAATCAGTTCAGGTATGAGAATGTACCTCTTGAAGAATTCGGCCAAAGTCAGGGTTATTGTCATAGAGATCTTTCAGAGTATCGAATCCAATCACCTCCATATGAAGAACTCCTAACAGCTTGGCTATCCGGCTTAATGCATTTGCCATCCGATTCTGAGTACCAGATTTGTGCTTCAGAATAAAGTGAAACTCTTGTAAATAATTCATCCACTTGATATGCCTGCATCTTAGCTTTTCTTAATCATTGATGTACTTGAGGGCTTCATGATCAGTGTATAAGATGAACTCTTTTTAAACTAAATAATGATGCCATTATCGAAGTGCACTAATCATCGCATAAAACTCTACATCATATGTTGAATAGTTCAGCTTGGACCCAGATAACTTCTCACTATGGAAATAAATAGGCCACCCCTCTTGACTGGGAACTCCACCGACTCCAATAGAGGATGCATCCCACTCCACTTCGAAGATCTTGGTGAAATCAGGAAGGTCAAGAACATCAGTAGAGATGATCTTCAATTTGATAATTTCAAAAGCAGCATTCACCTCGGGCATCCACTGAAATCACCATCCTTTCATGCAATCAGTCATAAGAGACATTATTGAAGAGAAATCATGAATGAATCTATGGTAGAAAGATTCTAGGTCATGAAAACTTCAAACTTCAGATATGCTGCATGGCACTAGCCAATTCTGAATAACCTGAATCTTAGATGGGTCAGCCTGCAGTCCCTTAGAGGAGATGATATAGCTAAGAAAGGTCAGGCTATCTACCATAAAACTACACTTCTTGGCATTGGTGAATAACTTTTCTCTCTTCAGGGTGCTAAGAACCGTCGTAAGATGCTACAAGTAATCTTCTAATGTAGGGCTATAAATTAGTATATCATCAAAATAAACTATAACAAATTTACCAATATATGACTGCAGCATATGATTCATCAGTTTCATAAAGATGCTCGGTGTATTGGAAAGTCCGAACAGCATCACCATCCATTCATATAAGCCCTCCCTTGTTTTGAAGGTTGTCTTCCATTCATCCCCCAGTCTGATCCGCAATTGATGGTAGCCACTCTTCAAATTGATCTTGGTGAATATCTTGGCTCCAGCAAGTTGATCAAGCATGTCGTCCAGCCTTGGGATTGAAAATCGGTATTTGATAGTAATCTGATTAATGGCTCGGCTATCAATGCACATACATCATGAACCATCCTTCTTTGGAACTAGTAGAGCAGGTACTGCATACGGACTCTACTCGAATGGATGTATTCTTTGTCCAACGGCTCCTAGACCTATCACTGCAGCTCCTCATGCTCAGCTGGGCTCATGCGATAGTCGGCTTGTTTGGAAGACTTGCCCCAGAAACAAAGTCGATGTGGTGTTGAATATCTCGTTCTGGTGGTAATCCTACGAACAAGTCTTCAAGAAACACATCAGCAAATTTCTTGAGAATATGATATACCTAGGATGGGATATCATGCTCGGCTAATGCATCCTTCTCTACCACTACTAGCAAGTAACTGGCCTCTATTGCCTCCTTTAGGCATGCATATTTTGTCAGAAGATTGATGTTGGACTCCAATTTCGATTTGGATAGATCTTCTTCCTTCATCGGCGCCAGGATGATCTTCTGATTGTCTTTGAAGAATATATATATATTTCATCGACCATCATAAGTAACATTACGGTCATATTGCCATGACCTTTCTAGGAGTAGATGATAGGCATCCATGGCCACAACATCACACCAGATATTATCGCAGTACTTCTACTAGATGGAGAAAGATACAAGGCAATGACTATTGACAACAACTTCACTTTCTTTTTTGAACCATGAAAGTTTGTATGGCTAGGAGTGTTTTTCTGTTGACAGGTTCAGCTTCTTAATGACCTACTGGGAGATAACATTTTTGCAGCTACCACCATCGATAATTATCTTACAAACTTTCTTTGCAATGGTACAACATGTATGAAAAATATTTATTTGCCTTCAATCCTCTTCCTCTTCTTTTCTCAGAACTAGCAAGCTCTTTCACACAACGAGGGCTTCTCCGCTATCTCCAAAAAGTACAAAATCATCCTTCTCACCACCAGTTTCGTCATATGCAGGTTCCTGTTCTTCATCAGTTGGTTCTTCTTCAATCAGTAGTTGTTTCTTGGGATGACTAGCAGGTTTCTGAAACTCATTTCGGGTATGCCCAACTTTGCCACAATTAAAATATCTAACTGTAGAAGATCTGACTTGAACTAGTCTTGGGGGCCTCGTATCAGCAGTATGGATAGGAGAGGTAGGGGCTGGAGCTGGATTGTGCCACATATCCCTTTGATTGTCGCTGTTGGTGCTTGATTGTTTCGTAGGAAAGATTCAGGTCAGGGAAGGAGTCTTGGTCGCAATTGCTCCTTAGCCACCATAGCCCTATGGTAAGCTTCGTTGACCATCCACATGGTGTGAAGCCATAGGATGTCTTAGATCTGTTGCCGTAAAGCTCTGAGATATCGCACGACCATCTGCTCCTCGCTTTCTGCTAGATCATTTCATGCCACCAACTAATAGAACTCCTCCGTATATTTATCAACAGATCTAGGGCCTTATCGAAAATTCTACAGGAGTTGATACAGGATTTGGGTATGGTTGAATGGTAGAAACTGCTCCCTTAGCATCTTTTTCATCTTCTTCTAATCTTGAATTTTTGGTTTATCTCTACGCTCTCGAGTTTTTTTGAATTACTGCCACCAAGTAGAAGCACGACTAGTTAATTTAAGGATGACAAGCTTTACCTTTTTGTTATCAGAAATCTCTTTGTATTCAAAAATATGCTCGATCTGATCCAGCCAATTAAGAAATACCTCCATTTGTAGACTACCAGAATATTCAAGTAAATCTACTCTGATTGAGTCGAACCAATGGATTAATCGCTCGAATGATTCTCTGCAACCCTCTCATCGGCATATGAAAAGATCCCTATGAAAAAGATTTTCGAAATCTAAAAATTCTCCTTCAGATCTGTGATCATCAGGTTCCACCTCAGATCTCGCATCCTGAGTTTCTAACTATATAAGATGTATAGTTAGATCCGCTAATTATCTCCTCAAATTTTCGCACTTCAACATCAGATCCCATTTTCGTTGCATAATTTCTTCGTGGGCTGCTATTTAATTTGCTGGTTAAGTCTTCTGCGACTGCCACCAACTATCAAAACTATAAAGAAGAATCACTACTGACAGATCTGAAGGGCTCTAATACCAACTAACGCAGCCTATAGCACGACGATCGTTGGAAAAAAAGGATGGCAGATACACGAAACAAAAGAAATGAAAGAAGGAGAAAGAAAAGCTCTTCTCTCGAAATTAAATTCAATAACTCAGAAGTTAGCTGATTACAACAAAGGCCAAGGGCCTTATATATAATATATAAGACTTAATTCAGAAGCAAAAGGAATCCTAAATAAAGTCACAAAAAGAAATTCTAAACGAAATCAAAAAGAACTAAACAAAATAAAATAAAAAACTAGACTCCGACTCGGACTAGAAATCCTAGTAAACTTGCGCACTACCATTGACCTGTCAGGTAATAAAATTAGGCTCCAAAATTTTTAGTGACGGCAAAGTGGATAGGCTTGTAGGGCTCAAAGAGGGATTTCGGGAATGAGATCATAATAAGGATTCTAATATCAGATGATAAAGTTATGGTCGTTCTAGCTCGACAGTGTCAGAACCCAGTAGAATTTGTGCAATCAAGTTAAATTCGCATCCTTTCGAATCTGATCCCTATATATATGTCGGCCATAATGTCTACGTCAGATCCACCCTTCCACTTGTTATTAAACCTCAAAAGTTAATATGTCAAATGAATATATCACAATACTTAAGCAGTACATTAAGTGCTAATGTGATACATAACCAACAAAAAAATCTAAACAATCAGAGTTCTAGTTGGCACTGGCATATGAATTGCACATTAGTGAAGTCTTCAAATATATCATAGTACATTAATTCACAGTACATTAACTACTAATGTGATATATAATTAACAATCAGTTACCTAAACAATCAGAGTTTCAGCTATCACTGGTTAACTACATATATATTAGCAGTATATTAAGTGCTAATGTGATATATAACCAACAAATAACCTAAACAATATGACACTCATAATTCATTGAAAAAGAATGTATCCCATTCATAATTTATTGAAAACCAATATGTGACATTCATAATTCATTGAAAAACAATGTACTACATCCACATTGAAATCAAGATATCACATTCACATTGACAACTAATATATTACATTCACATTGAAACCCAACGTAACACATCCACATGGAAACTTAAATCAGTGTATTACTCTATCACATTCACATATTATATTTGTTGGGGATAAATCCCGCTCCCGCCGAAGTCTAGCCCGATGCTCGGCCCAATGCAACCAGTAGCCGCTGAAGAGCTTAGCGCCAGGCGCCAGGCCGAGCCCTCCCCTAGGTCCGGGCCGAACTCCCCCCAGGCCGAACTCCTTCGGGGCGAACTCCTTCGGACTCCCGAACTCCTTCGGACCGACTCCAAGCGGCCGAGCTTCAATGAAGTCCTCTCAGCGGCCGAACTCCTCAGCGGACGGGCTTTAGTCCTCCCACTCAGGAGCCCGAACTCCTCAGCAGTCGTCACTCAGGAGCCCGAACTCCTCAGCAGTCGTCACTGGGCCGAACTCCTCAGCGGTCGCCCTCATCAAACTTCGGCCGACCGAGCTCCTACCGAACTCTCAAGTGTCCAAGCCTCAGCCCAAGCCCAACAGCCGGCCGAACCCCAGACGGCCGAGCTTCGGCTTCTCAGCAGCCGAACTCTTCTGCGGACGAGCCTTAGCTGCATACCTCTTGCCAGACGCCTATGGGAGCCGAACTCCCTCCTATCTTCCTCTTCAGGAGCCCGAACTCCTCCGAAATGGGCACACGACGAAGGCCTTCAACCCTTCATTCGGCAAGCTCTGCAACCATCACTATCAGTCAGTCCGCGCACCATCGGTCAGTCCGCCGCGGGCGATAGCGACCCACTGCCAGGCGGCGATGGCTGTCACCCTCAATCCGCCGCACACGGCACCAGTGGGACTGACTCCGCCGAACCTCGAGCGGCCCGCCAGCACGCGGCTGCAGTTGTCACCATCAAGCTCCACTATATAAAGGACCCTCCCGACATACTAAGGCTAAGCTCTCTGAACTCTCGACTCTCTAAGCTCTCCTCCACATCTCTAAGCTCCGGAACTCATTCCGAGCACTCCATTACTGTTGGTCGGAAACTAACTTGACCGTCGGAGGGTCCTGCCGGAGCCACCACCCCACCGGTTCCGGACGGGACTTCGTTTTGCAGGTCCCCGGCGGAGCGGCCTCGATTGCGGCGACGGATTTCTGCACCAACAGATTGGCGCGCTAGAAGGAAGGGCTTGAACCTTCGAGGTTCCCTTGTTCTTAAAGGAGTGCTCGGCGACGATTTTCCGCCCCTGCTCCGGATCTCTCTTCTCCCTCTTCAGAATTCCTTCTCTGGAAAGAGGAAATGCCCCCCAGAAGGGCTTCGACGCGGCGCTCGACGGCTTCCGCGGCTCGATCCCCTCCGAGTCCGTCTGTCCCTGCTCCGGCCCCGGTGACTCAGCCCCCGTCTATAGCCGCAGTGGATACGGAGCAGTTCAACCAGCTCATCCAGCACGTTCGCGGTCTCACGGAGGCGGTGCAGGCGGTGCTGCACCAACAAGTCCCAGTGCCAGCCCGACCGGCGCGGGACTCTCCGAAGTCGGATGATCCAGTCCAAGAGCGACCGGCCTGGGCAGCCCGACCTCCGATACCCGGATTGGAGAGGCGGAGGAGGGAGAGCCCTTGTTCGGATCATGGATCGACCAAGGGTGAAGCCTCGCGCCCATCTCACCAGAAAGCCTTGGAGATCAGAGACCGGGAGGACCTGCTGGGCCAAAGGCTCTTGGAAATGAACCGGCGAATTGAAGAACTTCGTCCCCCCTCGCGTGGTGATGACGTTTGTGCAGACCCTCCTTTCTCGCAGAAAATCATGCAAGAACCTGTTCCACCGACCTTCGAGCTCCCTCAACTGGAAAGCTACGATGGAACTTCTGATCCGGTTGATCACCTGGGGGCCTTCCGGGCCATGATGCTGCTTCACGGCGCTTCAGATGCCGTGCTGTGCCGAGCCTTCCCGTCTACCTTAAAGGGAGCAGCGAGGAACTGGTACTCGGCGTTGAAGCCCAACACGATCTTCTCTTTCGACCAGATGAGCAGTCGGTTCGCGGCCCACTTCATCAGCAGCCGACGACCGAGCCGAGGTTCAGATTCCCTGATGAGCGTCAAGCAGAAGCAAGGGGAATCCATCCGGACTTACGTCACTCGATTCAACGCCGCGGCATTGGAAGTCCGGGACCTGGACCAGTCTGTCGCGATGGCCGCACTTAAGGGCGGCCTTCAGAAAAATAGCTTGCTGTTCTCTCTGGAAAAAAGGTATCCCAGGGACTTCGCCGACCTGCTGGCTCGAGCCGAGAGATATGCCCGTGCGGAAGAAGCCTTCAAATTGAAAGATGAGGAGCTCGTCAGAAAGGACCGGCTGGCGGACGAGGAAGAGCTGGGTGAAGCTCGGCTGCACTCGCAGACCCCCTACGAAAGCAGGCGGGCCCGAACTCCTCGAACTCGCCCTGATAAGGAGGCGCGAAGGAGTCCACTTCCCGGAAGGTTCCGCCGCTATGCCCCCCTCAACGCTCCTCGAACCCAGATTCTCACCGAAGTAAAACACCAGCTGCCAAGACCGGAAGGATTACGATCTCCCCCAAACAAGCGCGATCGAAATAAGTACTGCCTCTACCATCACGACCACGGCCACGACACGGAGGGATGCATCCAGCTCCGAGACGAAATTGAGGAGCTCGTCAGAACGGGTCGGCTGGGTAAATTCCTCCGGTACCGGCCTGAAGCAGAAAAAGATCGGCTAAGGGCGCTGCCGTAGCCAGAGACTACAAGAAGGTCGGCCACCTTACGGCGTCATTCACATGGCCCCTGGAAAGATCTCGGTGCATCAGCGATTCGCCATCTCCCAGCAACAAGAGCTTGCACCAAATTGAGGAGTTCAGCATGAGGAGGTCGTCCACCCCGGAACTTATTGCCGAAGAAATGCGGAGGAATCAGCCTTAGGGAGGAGCCCAATCGCCCCTAAGAGAGAAACGGAGAGCAGAAGTTCCCCCGCTGAAGCGGAATGAAGTTCGGCGCGAGGAAGGCCGAACCCACCTATGAGCCCGTCAGCGAGGAAGCTCCGACAAAGAAGTATGAAGTCCTCCCGCGGAAGCTTCCGCGGGAAAGTGGAACGAAGTTCGGCGCAAGTAAGGCCGAACTCACGCTCCAGAATGTCCCCCAAAGGAACCGCCTACAAAGTGTTCACTGGAGGCGGAATGAAGTTCGGGCGAGAAAAGCCGGGCTCACCCCAAAGCTCGGCATCAAGGTAAAATGAAGCTCGGTGGAAAGCCGAACTCCTCAACTCAACCTCCAAAATAAAGTTCGGCGCCGGCAAGGACGGAACGAAGCCCCCCTCCCAGAAGGTTCCGCAACTACGACCCGCTCCTCTAACTCGAATTCTCGGCAAAGTTAAGAGCCAACCGCCAAGACCTGAAGGACTACGGCCTCTCCAAACATGCGCGATCAAGGAGAAGATCGGCTATAGGCACTGCCGTAACTGGAAAAGACAAGAAGGTTGGCCGTCCCGCGGCGTCATCAACGCCACCCCGGGGAGGAGCTAGGAGCTAGCTACATCGGTGATTGTCATCCCCAGCGACAAAGTCAAGAGAAGCATGGTCCAAATTATGAAGGCCGGCAGGAGATAGAGGAGGTCGTCTGGACGGGACTTGCTGCTCGAGGGAGCTCCGAGGAACAACACCCCGTCGACCCCTCAAACGAGAGCGCGCTGTCCACGATTTCCCTTCGGTAAAATTCTCCCCTCTGCAAATATTATTTCTGGATGCGAAAACTATGCGATGACAGGAGAGCAGCAGTCAATAATCGCCGCGTTAGGAACAGGAGGAGAACCTCGTCCTAACGCGAGCAACAAGCTCGGCCGCAGGAGATAAGATCTCCCCCGAGCGCGCACCTCGGCCGCAGGAGATAAGATCTCCCCCGAGAGAAGCTCGGCCGTAGGAGATAAGATCTCCCCCGAGCGCGCACATCAACCTCGGCTAGAGATAAGATCTCTCCCGAGCGACCGTGAAACACCTCGGTTAGGAACAGGAGGAGAACCTCGTCCTAACACGAGCACCAACCTCGGCTAGAGATAAGATCTCTCCCGAGCGACCGAAACAACCTCGGTTAGGAACAGGAGGAGAACCTCGTCCTAACACGAGCACCAACCTCGGCTAGAGATAAGATCTCTCCCGAGCGACCGTTGACAACCTCGGCTAGAGATAAGATCTCTCCCGAGCGACCGAAAACAACCTCGGTTAGGAACAGGAGGAGAACCTCGTCCTAACACGAGCACCAACCTCGGCTAGAGATAAGATCTCTCCCGAGCGACCGAACAACCTCGGTTAGGAACAGGAGGAGAACCTCGTCCTAACACGAGCACCAACCTCGGCTAGAGATAAGATCTCTCCCGAGCGACCGTTGACAACCTCGGCTAGAGATAAGATCTCTCCCGAGCGACGACCGAACAACCTCGGTTAGGAACAGGAGGAGAACCTCGTCCTAACACGAGAGCACCAACCTCGGCTAGAGATAAGATCTCTCCCGAGCGACCGTTGACAACCTCGGCTAGAGATAAGATCTCTCCCGAGCGACCGAAACAACCTCGGTTAGGAACAGGAGGAGAACCTCGTCCTAACACGAGCACCAACCTCGGCTAGAGATAAGATCTCTCCCGAGCGACCGAAACAACTCGGTTAGGAACAGGAGGAGAACCTCGTCCTAACACGAGCACAACCTCGGCTAGAGATAAGATCTCTCCCGAGCGACCGTTGACAACCTCGGCTAGAGATAAGATCTCTCCCGAGCGACCGTGAACAACCTCGGTTAGGAACAGGAGGAGAACCTCGTCCTAACACGAGCACCAACCTCGGCTAGAGATAAGATCTCTCCCGAGCGACCGTTGACAACCTCGGCTAGAGATAAGATCTCTCCCGAGCGACCGAACAACCTCGGTTAGGAACAGGAGGAGAACCTCGTCCTAACACGAGCACCAACCTCGGCTAGAGATAAGATCTCTCCCGAGCGACCGAACAACCTCGGTTAGGAACAGGAGGAGAACCTCGTCCTAACACGAGCACCAACCTCGGCTAGAGATAAGATCTCTCCCGAGCGACCGTTGACAACCTCGGCTAGAGATAAGATCTCTCCCGAGCGACCGAAACAACCTCGGTTAGGAACAGGAGGAGAACCTCGTCCTAACACGAGCACCAACCTCGGCTAGAGATAAGATCTCTCCCGAGCGACCGTTGACAACCTCGGCTAGAGATAAGATCTCTCCCGAGCGACCGGAACAACCTCGGTTAGGAACAGGAGGAGAACCTCGTCCTAACACGAGCACCAACCTCGGCTAGAGATAAGATCTCTCCCGAGCGACCGTTGACAACCTCGGCTAGAGATAAGATCTCTCCCGAGCGACCGAAACAACCTCGGTTAGGAACAGGAGGAGAACCTCGTCCTAACACGAGCACCAACCTCGGCCGCAGGAGATAAGATCTCCCCCGAGGGAAGCTCGGCTGCAGGAGATAAGATCTCCCCCGAGCGCGCACTTCACTTCGGCTGCAGGAGATAAGATCTCCCCCGAGGCGAACTTCGGCTGCAGGAGATAAGATCTCCCCGAGCTCGGCTAGGAGATAAGATCTCCCCGAGCGCGCACTTCAACCTCGGCTAGGAGATAAGATCTCCCCCGAGCGCGCACTTCACTTCGGCTGCAGGAGATAAGATCTCCCCCGAGGAAGCTCGGCCGTAGGAGATAAGATCTCCCCGAGCGCGCACTTCAACCTCGGCTAGAGATAAGATCTCTCCCGAGCGACCGTCGACAACCTCGGCTAGAGATAAGATCTCTCCCGAGCGAGAGATAAGATCTCTCCCGAGCGGCCAGAGATAAGATCTCTCCCGAACTCGGCCAGAGATAAGATCTCTCCCGAACCGAACCTCGGCTAGAGATAAGATCTCTCCCGAGCGACCGGAACAACCTCGGTTAGGAACAGGAGGAGAACCTCGTCCTAACACGAGCACAACCTCGGCTAGAGATAAGATCTCTCCCGAGGCAAAGTTCGGCCAGAGATAAGATCTCCCCGAACAACAAGGTCGGCCAGAGATAAGATCTCTCCGAACCGCAACCTCGGCCAGAGATAAGATCTCTCCCGAAGGCAAAGTTCGGCCAGAGATAAGATCTCTCCCGAACAACAAGTTCGGCCAGAGATAAGATCTCTCCCGAACAACAAGGTCGGCCAGAGATAAGATCTCTCCCGAACCGCAACCTCGGCCAGAGATAAGATCTCTCCGAAGGAAAGTTCGGCCAGAGATAAGATCTCTCCCGAACAACAAGTCGGCCAGAGATAAGATCTCTCCCGAACCGCAACCTCGGCCAGAGATAAGATCTCTCCCGAAGGCAAAGTTCGGCCAGAGATAAGATCTCTCCCGAACAACAAGGTCGGCCAGAGATAAGATCTCTCCCGAACCGACCTCGGCAGAGATAAGATCTCTCCCGAGTTCGGCCAGAGATAAGATCTCTCCCGAACATTCGGCCAGAGATAAGATCTCTCCCGAACTCGGCCAGAGATAAGATCTCTCCCGATTCGGCCAGAGATAAGATCTCTCCCGAACTCGAGATAAGATCTCTCCCGAGCTCGGCTGCAGGAGATAAGATCTCCCCCGAGCGCGCACTTCACTTCGGCTGCAGGAGATAAGATCTCCCCCGAGCGCGCACTTCACTTCGGCTGCAGGAGATAAGATCTCCCCCGAGGGAAGCTCGGCCGTAGGAGATAAGATCTCCCCCGAGCGCGCACTTCAACCTCGGCTGCAAGATAGGAGGTCTCCCTCGAGTCGACTTCAACTGACGAAGATAATGTCGCCCCCGAGGAGCTCAAATCCGACCTCGACCGAAGGAGGCGAGTCTTACTTCGGCTTCAACATCAGCTTCATCGACTTTAGCCGGAAACGAGTTCCATTTCAACTCCAAACATCGACTGAAGATGAGGTCTCCCCCAAGCCTCAGCCTCAACTTCAGCGTCAATCTTGGCTGGAGATGAGACCTCCCCCGAGCTTCAGCTGCAACAAATGCGGAGCCTGGAAGAAGACTTCGGCAGTCGCCTGTTTTGGTACTCCCTTCCTTCAATTTTTGAACTCGGGAGTGGGGGGGCTACTGTTGGGGATAAATCCCGCTCCTGCCGAAGCCCGGCCCGACGCTCAGCCCAATGTAACCAGTAGCCGCTGAAGAGCTTTAGCGCCAGGCGCCAGGCCGAGCCCCTACCACGGCCGAACTGCCTAGAGGCCGAACTCCCCTGCGCCAAGGTCCGGGCCGAACTCCCTAGAGCCGAACTCCCGAAGCCCTGGGCCGAACTCCTTCGGACTCCCGGCCGAACTCCTTCGGACCGACCCCAGGCGAGCCCAGCAGCCGAACTCCTTCGGACCGACTCCAAGCGGCCGAGCTTCAATGAAGTCCTCTCAGCGGCCGAACTCCTCAGCGGACGGGCTTTAGTCAAGCGGTCCCTCAGGCCGAACTCCTCAGCAATCGTCACTCAGGAGCCCGAACTCCTCAGCAGTCGTCACTGGGCCGAACTCCTCAGCGGTCGCCCTCATCAAACTTCGGCCGACCGAGCTCCTACCGAACTCTCAAGTGTCCAAGCCTCAGCCCAAGTCCCAACAGCCGGCCGAACCCCAGACGGCCGAGCTTCGGCTTCTCAGCAGCCGAACTCTTCTGCGGACGAGCCTTAGCTGCATACCTCTTGCCAGACGCCTATGGGAGCCGAACTCCCTCCTATCTTCCTCTTCAGGAGCCCGAACTCCTCCGAAATGGGCACACGACGAAGGCCTTCAACCCTTCATTCGGCAAGCTCTGCAACCATCACCATCAGTCAGTCCGCCGCACCATCGGTCAGTCCGCCGCGGGCGATAGCGACCCACTGTCCAGGCGGCGATGGCTGTCACCCTCAATCCGCCGCACACGGCACCAGTGGGACTGACTCCGCCGAACCTCGAGCGGCCCGCCAGCACGCGGCTGCAGTTGTCACCATCAACTAAGCTCCGCTATAAAAGGACCCCTCCCGACATACTAAGGCTAAGCTCTCTGAACTCTCGACTCTCTAAGCTCTCCTCCACATCTCTAAGCTCCGGAACTCATTCCGAGCACTCCATTACTGTTGGTCGGAAACTAACTTGACCGTCGGAGGGTCCTGCCGGAGCCACCACCCCACCGGTTCCGGACGGGACTTCGTTTTGCAGGTCCCCGGCGGCGCCCAGCGGCCTCGATTCGGACCAACAAACAGTTTCTCAGAAAAACTAAAAAATCAACCAAAAAATGAAGCTTATTTTTTTATATTTTTGTTATCCTGGTGTTAATTGAGCTGGAGTTGGAAAAGAAGAGATCACCGCTGGTAACCTGCAAAGCAAAGTTCCGTCCGGAGTCGGTAGTGGTGGCTCCGATAGAATCCATCGATGATCAAGTCAGCTCTTCTGGCCAATAGAAATAGAGTACTCAGGCAATAATTCAGCAGAGTTTTCAGAAGAAGAAGAAATCTTAAAGAAAACATATCTGGAGGGTCCCTTTTTATAGACGGAGTCTGTAACAGACTGATAGTGATAGCCATAATCGTTCGATAGTGGGCCACTTGGGACCACATAAAATTTATTAAAGAGAGAGATGTCATCCATAGCAGACTGATAATGACAGCCGTAATTGATCGGTAGTGAGATTGTCTGTAGCAGACTGATAATGATAGCTATAACCGTCCGGTAGTGGACCGCTCGGAGCTATGTGGAGTTTATTATAGAGAGAGATATCCGTTGTTGTGATGTGTCCATTCGTTGAGATTTAATAGTCGAAGTTTGGAGGAAGCATGTTATTGGGGATAAACTCCGCTCCTGCCAAAGTTCAGTCTAATGCAACCGATAGCCACGAAAGAGCTTCAGCAGTCGAGCTCCTACCAAACTTTTCAGCGGTCGGGTCATAGTCGAACTCCTTTAGCCCATCGAACTCCTCAATGGCCGAGTCCCGATCAAACTTCTCAGTGGCTGAGCTCCTACCGAACTCTCCAAAGATCGAGTCTTAGTCGAACTCCTTCAGCCGGCTGAACTCCTCAGCGACCGAGCTCCTTCCGAATTTTTCAGCGATCGAGTCTTAGCTGAACTCCTTCAGCCGGCCAAACTTCTTAGTGGTCGAGCTCCTTCCAAACTTCCCAGTGGCCGGATCTTAGTCGAACTCCTTCCAGACATCCCCTTCAGTCAAACTCCCCCTTAAAAGTTTGAGCTCCTCTGAAATGGATATACGCCGAGGTTCTTCACCAATCGATGCCTACTCCTTCGAACTATGGCTATTGAACCTCGACGGTATGGCCACCACAATCAGTCTAGCGACACCACTCTCTCCGTAGCAAGTTCCATGCGGCTCACGATCGGACGATATGGCTGCCCCTACCAGTCTGGCAACACCACTCTCTCCGTAACAAGCTCCATGCGACCCATGATCGGATGACAGTGGTCACCAACGACGACCTCGTCCCCTTCCACTCCAGCTCGATCCGACGTCAATCAGATTCTGCACCAATAGAATTGACGTTAGAGGAAGGGTCCTCTCGACCTCTGAGATTTTCTTATTTTTAAAGGAGTACTCAGCGATGACCTCTCTCTTTCCTCTCTAGAGATC
Source organism: Cocos nucifera (assembly GCA_006176705.1). NCBI lineage: Eukaryota > Viridiplantae > Streptophyta > Magnoliopsida > Arecales > Arecaceae > Cocos > Cocos nucifera. The sequence continues at coordinate 219,231 of QRFJ01006018.1, read as the reverse complement.
TTTCTTCTTCCTCTCTAGAATTTTTTTCCAAGAGAAAATGCCTCCTAGGAGAGCTTCGATCCGACGATCGACGACCTCCGTGGCCTGATCCCATCTAGATCCATCTGCTCCTGCTTTAGTCCAACAACTCAGGTTCCATCTGTAGCCATGATAGATATGGAGCAGTTCAACCTACTGATGCAGCAGGTTCAGGGCCTCACCAAGATGATGCAGGCCATGCAGCAGCCTCCGATAGTGACTCCATCAGAAAATCCACCATCAGAATGTCGAAAATTGGCCCCAAGAAAGAGTACTCGAGCTAGCGTACCCGTCGCTCTTGGAAAGAAAAAATAGAGATAGAGGATCCATATTCGGATCACGATTCTCTTCTGAAGGAGACCTTCCCCATTTATAGCCAAAAGCCCTCCAAGATTTGCAACCAAGATGATGCCCTCGATCACAGACTATGGAAGATGGACCGACAGATTGAGGAGCTCGACCATGTTGCCCCGGCTCATCTTGACGACGTCCGCACCAATCCTTCTTTCTTTCCTTGAATTATGTAAGAGCCCATCCCACTGAACTTTGAGCTCCCCCAATTTAAAAACTACAATGGAACCTCTAATCTGATTGATTATTTAGAGGCCTTTCGGACCATGATGCTACTCTACGGTGCACCAGACGCCATATTATGCCAAGCCTTTCCATCTACCTTAAACAAAACAATGAAAAATTGGTACTCAACATTAAAGTTGGGTACGATCTTCTTTTTTTATCAGATGAGCCATCAGTTTGTGGCTCATTTCGTCAGCAGCCGATGTCCGCGCCAAGGTTCGAATTTTCTTATGAACGTCAGGCAAAAGGAGGGAGAATCCATCTGGACTTATGTCATCCGATTTAATACCACGGCATTAGATGTTTGGAACCTGAACCAGTCTATTGCGATCGCCGCACTCAAGGGCGGCCTTCAGAAGAACGATTTGTTATTTTTCCTAGAGAAGAAGTACTCCAAGGACTTTGCCGATCTACTAGTCCGGGCCGAGAGATATGTCCATGCGGAAGAAGCCTTCAAGTTGAAGGATGAAGAAATCATAGAAAAGCGGCGGGCAGACAAGTCTAATAGACCCGCCGTTGATGGAGGATCGAATAAAATTCGACCATGTTCATGGATTTCTCCCGAGCGCAAGCGAGGCCAAACTCCCCCTCGAGCTCATCATTAAACAAGCCCCGACAGAAGGGCGCGAAGAAGTCCTTCCCTCAGAAGATTTCACAACTACGTCCTCCTCAATGCTCCATAGACGCCGGCCTGAAGCAAGCCAACGATGCTACCATAGTTAAAACCACTAATGAGGGAGGAACAATAAGAAGATCGGCCGCCTTCCGGCATCTTGACCTCGGGAGGGGGCTTGGTACTCCGATGAGCCATCATCTTTCAGCCTCAAAGTCAAGAGAAGCTTACTCCAAATTAAGAAGACCAGTATAAAATAGAGGAGGTCGTTAAGTTCGAAACTTACCGTCTGAAGAAGCTCAGAGGAACAACACTCCCACAATCTTGAGACTCGGAGAATCTGAGAATGTACTGCCGGTAACTTTTCTTTAATAAAACTCCATTTCAACACTATTATTTCTCGATGTAAAAACTACCTAATGACAAGAAAGAAGCAATCAATAGTAGCCCGTTAGGAATAGAAAGAGGACCTCCTCCTAATGTAAGCAAAGTCGAAGGCCTCTTTCATTTTAGACAAGATGGGGGAGAGACCTTGACAATGGCCCTTATGTATCCCCACAGTCCGTTAGGAACAGGAGGAGGACCTCATCCTAACGTGAGCAAGGTCGAAGGCCTCGTTCATTTTAGATTAGATGGGAGTAGAGGCCCTAACAATGGTCCTTTTATGCCCCCATAGCCCTTTAGGAACAAGAGGAGGACCCCATCCTAACATGAGCAAAGTCAAAAGCCTCGTTCATTTTAGATGAGATGGGGGAAGAAGCCTTAACAACGGTCCATTTGTGACCCTACAGTCCATTAGAAATAGGAGGAGAACCTCATCCTAATGTGAGCAAAGTCGAAGACCTCGTTTATTTAAGATGAGATGGGGGGAGAGGCTCTAACAATGGCCGCTTTTATGCCCCCACAGTCTGTTAGAAATAGGAGAAGAACCTCATCCTAATGTGAGCAAAGTCGAAGACCTCGTTCATTTAGACGAGATGGAGGAAGAGGCCCTGACAACGGTCCTTATGTGCCCCCACAGCCCGTTAAAAATAGGAGGAAAATCCTCGTCCTAACGTGAGCAAAGTCGAAAGGCCTCGTTCATTTTAGATGAGATAGGGGGAGAGGTCCTGACAACGGTCCTTATGTGCCTCCATAGTCCGTTAGGAAATAGGAAGGAGAACCTCATCCTAACATGAGCAAAGTCGAAGGCCTCGTTCATTTTAGACGAGAATGGAGGGAGAGGCCCTGACAACGGTCCTTATGTGCCTCCATAGCCCGTTAGGAATAGGAGAAGAACCTCGTCCTAACATAAGCAAAGTCGAAGGCCTTGTTCATTTAAGATGAGATAGGGGAGAAGTCCTGACAATGGTTCTTATGTGCCCCCACAGTCCGTTAGGAATAGGAGAGAATCTCGTCCTAACATGAGCAAAGTCGAAGATCGAACTTCAAAGTCTACATTAAAAGGAGATAAGATCTCTTCCAAGCAATCGAGCTCCATCTTCAACCTCGACCAGAGCTAGGATCTCTCTCGAGCGACCGAGCCAACCTTAGCTAGAGATAAGATCTCTTTCGAGCATCTGAACCAACCTCAGTCAGAGGTGAGATCTCTTTCAAGCGACCGAGCCAACCTTAACCAAAGATAAGATCTCTCCGAGTGCCTGAGCTCCACCTTCAATCTCGATCAGAGATAAGATCTCTTTCGAGCAACCGAACCAACCTCGGTCAAAGATAAGATCTCTTTCGAGCGTCCGAGTCAACCTCGATCAGAAATAAGATCTTTCTCGAGCGATCGAGTCAGCCTCGGCTATAGGAGATAAGATCTTTTTCGAGCATCCATATCAATCTCGACTGTAGGAGATAAGATCTTTTCTGAGCTTCAACCTCGGCTGTAGGAGATAAGATCTCCCCTGAGCGTTCATATCAACCTCGATTGCAGGATATAAGATCTCCCCCGAGCTTCAACCTCGACTGTAGGAGATAAGATCTCTCCTGAGCCAACCTCGATTGTAGGAGATAAGATCTCTCCGAGCGATCGAGTCAGCTCGACTGTAGGAGATAAGATCTCCTCTGAGCTTCAGCCTCGGCTGTAGGAGATAAGATCTTCCTTGAACGATCGAATCAGCCTCAACTGTAGGAGATAAGATCTCCTCCAAGCCAACCTCGACTGTAGAAGATAAGATCTCTCTCGAGCGTCCGTATCAATCTCGGCTGTAGGAGATAGGATCTCCCCCGAGCGACCAAGTTAGCCTCAGTTGTAGGAGACGAGGACCCTCCAAGCCTCAACTTCAACTTCAACCTTGACTATTGGAGATGATATCTCCCCCAAGGAGCTCAACCTTTGACCTCGGCCGCAGAAGATGAGATCTCCTTCAACCTCGGCTGGAGATGAGATCTTCCATGAGCTTCAACCAAACTGGCATAGAGCCCTGAAGAGGACTTCAGCAATTGTCTTTTCTGCACTCCCTTCGAGTTTCGAACTCGAAAGTAGGGAAAACTATTATTGGGGATAAATTCTGCTTCTGCCAAAGTCCAGCCTAATGCAACTAGTAGCCACGGAAGAGCTTTAATGGTCGAGCTCCTGCCGAACTCTCCAACGGTCGGATCTTAGTTGAACTCCTTCAGCCTGTCAAACTCCTCAGTGGCCGAGCTCTGGTCGAACTTCTCAGCGGTCGAGCTCTTGTCGAACTCTCCAGCGATCGAGTCTTAGTCGAACTCCTCAGCGGTTGAGCTCCTTCCAAACTTTTCAGTGATCGAGTCTTAGTCAAACTCCTTCAGTCGGTCGAACTCCTCAGCGGTCGAGCTCCTTCTGAACTCTCCAACCGTCGGATCTTAGCCAAACTCCTTCTGGACATCTCCTTCGATCGAACTCCCCCTTAGGAGTCTGAGCTCTCCTGAAATGGATATACGCCGAGGTTCTTCACCAACCGATGCCTGCTCCCTCGAATTATGGCTATTGAACCTCGATGGTATGGCCATCACTATCAGTCTAGCGATACCGCTCTCTCCATAGCAAGCTCCATGCGGCCCATGATCGGACAACATGACTACCTCTACCAGTCTGGCAACACCGCTCTATCCGTAACAAGTCCCACGCGGCCCATGATCAGATGACATGGCTGCCACTATCTGTCTGGCGACATCTCTCTCTCCGTACCGAACCCCATGCAGCCTCGAACAGCCCGCTACCAGACGGTATGGTCATCACCATCATTCAAGCTCTGTCTATTAAAGGAATCCTCTAAATATGTTCTCTCTAAGCTCTTTTCTCCCCTCTAAAGCTCAAAGCTCACTTCTTATTCCTAAGCACTCCAATTGTGTTGGCCAGAAAAGCTGATTTGATCATCGGAGGATCCTACCGGAGCCACCACCATCAACTCCGGACGGAACTTTATTTTGCAGATCATCGACGGCGACCTCGTCCTCTTTCACTCTAACTCGATCCGGCATCAACCAGATTCTGCACCAACATAGGCGTTGGTTGGTGAAGAGCTTTGACATATATCAATTATAAAGGAGTTCGGACTCCTAAAGAAAATATGGCTAGAGGGGATCATCCAGGAGGAATACTATTTGAAATCTGGAAGTAATCCATTTGAGGAATTTGGATGGAGTTTGATTGATGGAGAAGTCTAGAAGGAGTCCAACTGGTGGAGAAGTCCGACTGAAGGAGAAGTTCGGAAGAAGTTAGGCTCCTAAAGAAATCCGACTGAAGGAGAAGTCTGCAAGAAATTCGACTACTGGAGGAATCCAACTTAAGAAGAAGTCCGGAAGGAGTTCGGCTCCTGGAGGAATTCGATTGAAGGAGAAGTTCGAAAGGGGTTCGGCCGCTGGAGGAGTTTGATTGTTGAAGGAGTCCAGGAGGGGTTTAATCGCTGGAGGAAGAATTTTCAATTGAAGCTCTTCCGTGATTACCAGTTATATTAGGCTAAGCATCAGACTGAACTTCGGTAGGAACGGAATTTATCCCCAACACTTTAATTATACACAATCTTTGAGTCTCATCCGATAGACTATACCAAATCCACTATTATTTTCAACATATGCGGGGCTAGCATCACTAATACTTCCATCTATAACCTACCACATTACAGTTTTACATAAATAACATATAAATAAAGCATGTGCAACATATAAACAACCTAATTATTATTATAAAAAATAGTTTATATGAATGAACTTACATCTGCATCCCTCTCTTACCTCTTCTTATTATTTCTGATTTTTATGTCAAGTTTCCTTGGCTTCTTACATGTCTTGTAATTATGCCCAACCTACATACAGTTTGAGCACCTCATAGAATGATACATAAGTCTCACCTCACTCTATTTTCTAGACTCATTAGGACCTTTCTTCCTATTCTTCTCAAGTTTTCCTGGTTGCTTTACTATAGGAGGATCAAGAGATTCAAAGTTTGCTTTCACCCACTGTTCCTCACTAGGAACATGATAAATTATAGGCTCATAAGCCTTTATATAGACTTCCTTCATATAATAACGGCCGATATACATCTTAGGATTTTGTTTTAAGACATATATGGTAGCTATTTCATGTTTATAAAGAACTCATATGAGTTTCTGATGCGTAGTCACTGATAGTACCAAAAATAACTCTACTCACTATATAGATAGGATGAGTCAAAATCGTATCCTCAGAGATCTAGGGCTAAATTATGATTGTGAAATTAAAAAAAAATATTTATTTTGATTTAGAAAATAAACAACTCTAAAATTGGAGTAATTAGAAAATAAAAATCTCAAAAATTATGAATCAATTCTACACTAAATAGAGTTATATCTTTTTTAAAATAATTATAATTAATCTTAAAAAAATATCTATCTTTTCTCGGCATGCCTTGTACCTATAGATGATAGCATGTCTCTGAAAAGTACTAGGTAAATAACTCTTTTTTCCTCAATATGCCCCATATCTGTAAATCAGAGCACGTCTCCAAAAAGTAAAAGTTGTTGCTAATCTTAATTTAATAAGAAAGAATAAAAAATATATATAAGATAGTAAACAAAGAACTCGTGATAATTTAATAAATAGCATAATCTTTATTGTATATATAAAAAAAATATAAGAAAGGTTTAGAATAATAGAACCCGCTTTGTGTCATTACAAAATTTCTTCTCTTCTCTCAAGACTATTAGTCTAGCCGCTTATGGAGTAATCCCTTCTTCTACCTCTATGCAAGACTCTAGAAGGATTTCTGGAATCATCTTCAAGATGAAGGTATAAGTGCCTTTTTATGTGTTAGGAGGGAGGATGATTTTCTGTTTTCTAAATGTGGGATTAAAGAAAAAAATAAAAGTTGAGAAATGGATGGATGAGATGAAGTCATGGAGATGTGATGAAGGGATGATAAAAGAAAGAGGATGTCTAGATTTTTTTTAAAAAAAAATTATAATTTTTTCTTCTTTTACGTTGATCCGTGGCTTTTCCTCAGGCATTTTATTCTTTAAGCCGCACCCACCAAGCCCACCGCATGCATGCCTGCACCAAAGGTCCTAGCTAATGCCTTCTCTAACCGATCAAGCCAATGCTCAGCCACTTTAGCCTTTGAGCTGTTAATGTTTAGTGGGCCCTCCATTAATTGTTAATGCCAAACCTTACAATTATTTTTTTCAAAAAAAAAAACCTTTCACTTTATATTAATGCCATGTATGTCCCTTGCTTCATTTTCACATAACTTTTTGCCTCATTTTATGCCTATGGTCACCTCTACATGCTTTAATATTCATGCAAGCTCTTTTTCATGTAAAAATCTAATAACTTAAATATGCATATGACGGACTTGTTAATTGCAAATATTTGAGAACTTTTGTTGATTATTTTGTAAATAATTTTCATGATTGATAATTTTTGAAAACAAACATAAAAAGCATTAAATAATAAGTAATAGAGATTAAATAACGTAGATTTTAATGTTTCTTATATCATATTTAATATATTCATCACATTCTCTAATTTGAACTTTATTCATCCTCTAAATCATCTAACTAGATGTAAACTGAGTTTATTATCTTCTTGCAATTTAACCCTTCTTCTTTTTTTTTTTTTGTTACTTTCTTGCTGACAAACTTTTAGTCAATGACTTTCAAATCAGTTAGTTTTATAACATTAGGTATGAAATATCTTTCAGACTTACTAACTCGAGTCCAAAAAAATATAATTCTTACAATCGATTTCTCGCATCCTCATCTTTTATCCTATGTTTGGTTGGAGTTATGAGAAAGAGGATGGATGAGGTTGGAAGGATGGATGATTCTATCTACCATTTGATTCAAAAAATTATAGGAAGGATGAATGAAAAAATAGGATCCTCCATCTATCATAGCCTACTAATTTACATCCTTTCAAATTGAGAGAATGCAAGGAAGGATGGATGAAGCATTGATGGATGAATTTTTACATTGACAAAATTATTTTTTATTAATTTTTTGATAAAACTATAATATTTTTTTATTTTTTTATTAATATTATTTTTATAAATTTTTATGTACACTATTAATCATATACTATTGAATTTTATTTCTAATTATTTTAATTTCAGTACATAACTTTAATAATTATAATTAAATAACTAGAATAATCTTTAATTTCTCTATTTTTATTTACTATTTTTAATTAATTATTTATGTAGTATTAATTAATTATTAAATTAAATTATAAATTAACTAATTATTTATATTATTAATAAAATTAATTATTAAATTAAGTTATAAATTAACTAGTTATTTATATAATTAATTTTTTTAATAATTTAATTATAAAATTATTTATTAAATTAAACTAAATTAAAATTAAATATTTATATAATTTTTATATAATTATCATTTATAATAATTATAATTTATATATTATTTACTTATTTAGTATAAATTAGTATTGTAAATTGATAATAGTAATATTATTTTAAGGGATAGTTTAGTAAAAATGTTATATAAATATCATCCATCATCTTTTTCATTCACTCTAAAAGGATCCCAATATGTACGCACTGGATTCTGAGAATAGCTCTAGGGGTAGCTTCCTCTATTATTTCCTCTACTTCAAAATAAGTGTTGATTTTAGGTCCATGAGGAATATGAAATACATTGAATCCCAACTTCTTATTTCCAAATGAGACATTCATGACTCCCGTCCTATCATTAATACATGCATTGGTTGTAGCTAGGAAAGGTCATCTTAAGATAATGAGAATTTGCCTTTGGTTGCCACTCAATTCCATGTCAAAAACTAAAAAATCAATTGAAAAATAAAACTCATCTATCTTAACCAAGACATTTTCGAGAATCCCATATGGTGCCTTAATTGATCTATTAGCTAACTATAAAGTGACCGACGTGGATTTCAGTTCTCCGAATCTAAAAAGTTCATACACTAAACTAGGTAAAATGTTCATACTTAATTGGTCCTAAGTTCAGAAGAGCTTTCATAATGTAAAAATCTCGAATAATATAGAAAATGATGGAGGCTCTTAGATTCTTAAGCTTTAGAGGGGTAGTGTGCTAGAAGACAAAACTAGCCTGTTCAGTGAGGTATACTTTTTTTTAGATTTGTAACCAAGATTTACATTTTTGGATGTACAAATTCTTCAAAAATTTGGCATACGTAGGGACTTGTTTGATTGCATCTAGAAGGAGGATATTAATTTAGACTTGCTTAAATAATTCCAACATTTTATCAAGTCTTCCTCTCTTCTTATCTGTAGGAGTAGAAGCTTTTAGGGCATCCAAAAATGGAGCTTTAGACAAGTAAGGTGATTATAGTGCAGTTGGTTCATTCTCTATTTTTGGATACTTCTTGTTCTTGGATGATTCAGATTTGGTTATAGGTTTAGAGTTGGTCTAATTGGTTTTACTAGTATATTCAATGACCTTCCCACTTCTAAAAGTCATGATTGATTTGACGTGTTCAGAAAAGATTTCTGGGGCATTGGAGCTCTCAACTATGAATTGCCCTCTTAGGTTGCTCTCAGATTGGCTAAGTAATTTTTCTTCTTCCCTCTTACTAAATGCAGTTGCTAGTTAACCTATTTG